>PVIH01015333.1:31465-50165 GCA_004025045.1 Sigmodon hispidus | reverse complement strand
CCATACTAGAGGGTTTAATATAGGAAACAATTTCTAAATTTTTAACAGCATTCACCACATATGATGAATCAGATACCAAATTAAAAGACTCAGGAAAACATTTAAAAACCTCTAAAACTACTTGGCATTCTACTATTTGGGGAGCATTTGGACAGCACTCAACAGTTACAGGTGAGCCTCCTTGCACCATGTAGGCTCCCTTCCCAGTCTTAGACCCATTCGTGTAGATGGTTAAGGCATTGCTCAACGGTTGCTCCCTCGTGATCCGAGGGAACACCACAGGCTGCTGAACTACGAATGTTAAAAGTTCACTCTTGGGCAAATGATTATCAATTGTACCAGAAAAGGCACAAACCAATATAGCCCATTCTGAGGTAGTGGCAGCCAATATCTCTACTTGTTCTTTTGTATAAGGGACTACAAGTCGGTCAGGTGTCTTGGCTAAAGATGTAATAGATTGTTTAATGCCTAATAACGCAACCTCAGCCGTCATGGATGGATAGTGGGACAAGGTTCTCATCCCTGTAGATTTAGTATGAATCCACAGTAGAGGCTCTTCTTGCCAAAGAACACCAGTTGGAAAGCCTAAAGTGGGGAGGATACACATCCAAATGGGCTTGGATTCATCACAGCGCACCAACTGTGCCCTAGTAATTGCTTGCTCTACCTTTTAAAGTGCTATCTGAGCCTCTGGGGTTAGCTGGCGTGGGGAATTAAGATCTGGGTTTCCCTCTAAAATATCAAATAAGGGTTTAAGCTCAAGCGAGTTAATTTCAAATATGGTCGAATCCAATTTATATCCCCAAGCAATGTTTGAAAATCATTTAAAGTCTTTAAGCAATTGGTCCTAATTTCTACCTTTTGTGGTCTAACATGGGCATTCTGAATAATAGCTCCTAAAAATTCAATAGCTCCTCCCTTCTGTATCTTCTCTGGAGCAATAAATAAATCTTTATCTTTTAATTCCTTGGTTAACAAACTTAACACTAATTCTAACAATTCCATAGAAGGTGCTGCAAGCAAAATATCATCCATATAATGTACAATTCTAACATGGGGAAACTTATCTCTTACTGGCTGTAAAGCTCTATCTACATAAAGTTGACACATTGTAGGGCTATTGGCCATACCTTGAGGAAGAACAATCCACTGATATCACTTATCAGGCTGTGCATGATTAATAGAGGGTAAAGTAAAAGCAAATCTTTCCTTATCCTATTTAGGGGAATGGAAAAGAAACAATCTTTAATATCTACCGCTACAACAGACCAGTTCTTTGGAATAGCTGTTAAAGCTGGTAGACCCCTCTGAATGGGTCCCATGACTTGCATTTGTTGATTTATGGTGCGAAGATAGTGAAGTAAGCACCATTTTCCTGATTTCTTTCTGATAACAAATATGGGGGTATTCCAGGGGGATTGCAAGGGCTCTAAGTGCCCCAGCTGTAACTGTTCCTGAACCAACATAGAGGCTGCATCCAATTTTTCTTTCAACAGAGGCCACTGAGGTACCCACACAGGTGCAATGGTCATCCATGGGATAGGAATCATAGGCTCAGTAGTCCCTGTGAAAAACCCAAGCTTTGCAGATTGGCATGTCCTTGAGCCTCTAATGGTGCGGTAATGCCTTGTAAATTACGCCCTAACCTTTTGCTAGGAACAAACCCTGATCTAATCATGATATTTTTTGCTGTGACAGAATAATCATTAGTAAGCTTAAGATTCATTTGACTCTGGATATCCCTGCCCCATAGATTGATTGGCAGTCCTTCAACTACAAAAGGCTGAAACTTCCCCTTTTGGTCCTCTGTTTTCCATGTCAATTCCTTAGAGTTGATTCTAGGGGCATCTGCGTAACCTAAACCTTGCAAGGTCTGCGAAGATGTCTGAAGTGGCCATGATCGTGGCCAATCTCTAATTGTAATTATACTTCTGTCTGCTCCAGTATCTACCAATCCTTGAAATTTTCTCCCTTCTATTATAAGATCAAGCATAGGGCGGTCATTAAGAGATAGTGACAGATGGGCTGGAGAGATGGCTCAGTGGTTAAGAGCACCGTCTGCTCTTCCAGAGGACCCGGGTTTGATTCCCAGCACCCACATGGCAGCTAACAACTGTCTGTAGTTCCAGTTCCAGGCAAAACACCAAGGCAAATAAATAATAAAATAAATAAAGTTTGTTTTTTTTTTTTTTAAAAAAAAAAAAAAAAGATAGTGACAGAAAAGCCAAATCAACTCCGGTGGATCCAAAGCCCTTGGATCCCTGTTTTTCTGAATATGTGGGATAACTGTTGTGGAAAGAGGGCAAGACTAATAATTGTGCAATGTGATCACCAGGGGTTATGGTAACTATCCCTCGATGGGATTGACACATTACTTTGATGACTCCAGTATAATGTGGGTCAATAACTCCAGGCATAACAATGAGTCCCCGTAAGGTGGAAGAGGAGCAGCCTAACACTATCCCAACTGTCCCTTTTGGGAGCGGCCCTTGCATGTCAGTCTAAGGATTGTATTCCCATGCCTGTTGTTAGTACCATTCTGGAGGTAGCACGGAGGTCCAGCCCTGCGGAGCCTGACGTGGCTTGTCGCGGGGCCTGAGTGGTTGGAAATTCACTTCCTTGTGAGCCCCAAATATTTTCAGGTCCTGAGACCAAGGGCCCGCTACCCCGTTTTTTGGACTAACTATGTGGGAAGCAGGTTGAATGAGTTGCCCATTAATGTCCTTAACAGACATACATTCGTTGGCCCAGTGTTTGCCCTTTTTATATCTTGGACATGTCCCTGGAGTCTTCACTGCTTGAGGTGGTTTTGTCCTTGTCATGGGGGCAGCCTCTCGGCACTGTCTTTTAATATACCCGGGCTTGCCACACCGAAAACACACCCTGCTGCTGTTAGAACCTTTATTACCACGAGAAGCAACCATCACAGCAGCGGCGAGTCCCGCATTTGATAAAGGTCCTCTGATTTCTCGACACGTTTTCATCCAATATTCTAGGTCCTTTCCTTTGTGCGGGGTGATAGCCCTACGGCACTCTTTTTTACACTGCTCATAAACTAATTGCTTTACTAGCGGCAGTGCGGTTTCCACATCACCAAAAATTCGCCCCGCTCCATCTATCATTTGAGCTACAAAGTCAGAAAATGGTTCAGTGCTGCCCTGTATTATTTTGGTTAGGTTCCCTGAGACCTCCCCCTTATTGGGGAGGGCTCGCCAAGCCCTCATATTGATGGTGTTTATTTGATTATAAACTTCCACAGGATATGCTGTCTGATTATTTACCCATTGTCCTTGCCCTAACAGCATATCTGCACTCCATGCTGGCTGCCCATTGGCAGCGTTCTTCCGGGCCTGACTATATGCCAGATCAGTCACAATTGACTTCCAGTCTAAATATTGCCCCATAGTTAAGCAGGCTCTGGCAATGTCTTGCCAATCAGTGGGTGTTAAGGCATTGCACGTAAGGCGCTGCAGCAACATGATGGTATAGTTGGCAGCTACACCATCTCTTTTTGCTGCCTCTGCAAGGTCTTTAATAATCTTATGGTCAATTACTTCATAATATCGGCCATGTGTGGCTGGATCCTCAAACACAGGGAAGGCTGTGGTCACCCCAGACCACGCTTCCTGGGGGATGAATGTGCATCCCAACTTGTTCCCTAAAGGAGGGGGAGCAGTAGCTCTAGCCTTTGCGGGATTGAAAGGCGGTGATTGGCTGTGTGGCGGGGGATCGTAGCGTTCTCGCTCATAGGCTGCAGCCGCCTCCTCTAGATCTTCTTCCTCCTCAGGGTCTAGCTCATCTTGAGATATATATAAATCTTTAAATTCATCTAGGACTGGGTACAGTCCTGGCACTGGTTCTGAATTTTTCTTTTCCTTTTTCTTTTTCTTAGGCCTATCTTTTGTAGTCCCTGCACCTCCATTTTCGGATGCGCTATCCTGGCATATACTGAGAGCCGTACGTCATCGCTGAATAATATCTTCATATTTTCCATCCTTTAGGCAATAATAGATTATACACCATAGCAGAAGGGTGCCTTGGGAAAGTGTTCCCTCAGTGTTACGTTTCTCTAGATCCCTGCCAAGTTTTTCCCATGATGGAACAGTCAAACTGCCTGACACCCTGAACCACTGCTTTCGATATTTTCCAGCAACCGGCTTATGGTTCTGCGGGAAAGCTTTAGCCTTTGGCTACTCAATATAGCCTGAATAGGTTCATGGAACTGGTCGTGGGGTCGGCAGACAATTTGTTCCCCATCTTGCGCTCTGATCTACGAGCGGCTTATTAGATCGGACACACTAATTATTAGATCGTTTGATTTATCGCATGGCCAGGGAAGGCACTCCTTGCCGTGTTGGTGGCACCACAGTCACAAGCAGGCAAGAAAAATCAGGACAACTAGGATGAAAAAAACTGCAGCAAAGATCTCAGGCTCTAGACCTCCCAGGAGCACCCGCATTCCTGGACGGTCCACTCCGTGTGTCGAGTTCTGAATCGGTCTTCCCTGCAGGGCACGAAGAGTCCTGGCTTTCCGCCACTTGTGGTGAGCCCCTTTCTGGCCTGCAGAATGACGAGTCACCACATGCACGATTCTTCTCGGATCACACTTTATTGGAGTACAACTCAGTTGAGGTAGAATGGTGGAAGAAAGACCCCATGCCTGAAATGCAGCCTGCTTATATAGGGAAACTGGGACGTGTGTAGCCATATGATTGGCGCCCAAAGTAATGCCTCATTACCATATAGCTGGTGATAGGTCCAAAGTAATGCCTCATTAGCATATAGCTGGTGATAGGTGGTAAGGAGTGCCAAATTAGCAGTCAGGGACCACATCGGATAGGTCATTACTCAGTGCCTAATTAGCATAAGCGGCGGAGGTGCAATAGCTGGGGAACATGATGCAATGTTCTAGCAAGTTGTGCAAGGGCCAATCGCGCCCTACACATATTACTTTCTGTCACAGAAACAAAGTTCTTTGGATTTTTGTTCTTCAATATCTGCCTTTTGGAAAGCCATAATGAATTATAAACATTAAAAAAATCACCTAAGCATAAAGATTTTTGTTAGTATGTGAAATACACTACTGTCATTATTTGTGTGAGTGTGTGTGTGTGTGTGTGTGTGTGTGTGTGTATGTTCATGTGCACAAGTGCCTGTGGTACCAGAAGCCAACATTGTATGTCTTCATTTGCGCTCACCTGTTTTTTGAGGGTCCCTCACTGAACCTGGAGCTCCCTGTTTTGCTGGATGGACTGGCAAGGGAACCTTTAGGATCCACCTGTCTGTGCTTCCCAGGTGCTGGGTCACAACCTCATCTGAAAATCAAAACATGAATCCTCATCCTGTGTAACATACAAGTAACTGAATGAGGCACCTTCCTGCCCCAAGAATGCTATTATTTTTTAAAGATTTATTTTTATTTCTAAGTGTTGTGTTTATGTGTGTGTCTGTCTGTGTGTATACTTGAGCACTGATGCCCACACAGGCCAGAAGAAGGCATCAGATCCCCAGGAGTTAGAGTTATAGGTGACTGTGAGCCCCAACATAAATCATCTTTAACAGCAATGTATGATCTTAACACTGAGCCATCTCTCTAGCTCCAAGAAATGTTAACCAAACCTTAGTGTTATTAATAACTATTCATTAAATGAGTAAATTTTAAAGTAGAAGGTAAGAGAATTACTTATTTCTGGTCAGTGTCTGCTACATAAATGCAGTTAGAGCTAATAAATAATTTTTAATTAATGAAAATAAAATATCTCAGTTAATTAAATTTATTCTATTATTCATTCTATTACTATTTTTATCTTCACTGAAAATCAATATTATAGTTCAATTTTAATAATTTTCACCATTTATAGATTATCATAAAATTTTAAAGCTTATTTACTTCTACATTCTAAAATCTCTAATCACAGAATATTGATCATTAATTATTGTATTCAGTTCTATAATCTTCATGCATACATTGTAGGCTGGGTAGCATTTCTAAAACTGATACTGCATCGATTTTCAGGTAATGCTTGCTCAGTGGTGGTAGCTTTCTTCTAATCCTTCAAAATCTCAATTTTTACCTTTTCAGAAACCAGAATCAAACTCTAAAAGATCCTTCACATTTTATATTTGAGGTCAATTAATGCTATCTATGATTCCATTAAAACAACAACAAATGAAACAAAACAAAAAGGAAAGTGTATCAGCGAGATTGGGTGCATTCATGGTGGCATCACCACAAACCAAGAAAGTGTATCAAAAACAGCTGTGATAGGCTTGTGAGGCACAGCAAGTCTGGGAGCTTGCCACTGAGTCTGATGACTTGATTTCTTTTTTCTAAATTCTATTTTATTTTTATTTATGTGTGTTCATATGTGTATATACCACATGTGGGGGGGGTGAGGTGCCTGCAGTGGCCAGAAAGAGGGTGTTGGATTCTTTGGAGCTGCAGGTACAAGCAGTTGTGAGATGCTTGGCAACGGGTGCTGGGAACTGAACTCAGGTCTTCTGGAAGAACAGCAGGTGTCTGACTGATGAGTCATCTCTCCAGCCCATGACAACCTGATTTCTATCCCCAGATTCACATGGTGGAAAGAGAGCACCAACTCCATAAGCTGTCCTCTGATCTCATATGCCATTTCAAACATAATAAATAAATAAAAATTTTAGCTATGGAAAAGTTCATAGATAAGATAACAAAAGACTATATATATAATGCCAGGCATATGTCTTTAATCCCAGTACTTGGAAGGCAGAGATAGGCAAATCTCTGTAAATTCCAGACCAGCCAGAGCTACATAATGAGAATCTGTTGAGAGAGAGAGAAAGAGAGAGAGAGAGAGAGAGAGAGAGAGAGAGAGAGAGAGAGAGAGAGAGACTTTATGTGATATCTACAATTATTTTAGGCTATGTTGAGTGTGTGGGTGTTGGGATTACTATCTAAGGAGAAATCCTCCTCTCTCTACTCCAAGAGGAAAAACAATTTAACAGGGGGCTTGTGAATTCAGGGGCAGCAGTGTCTGGTGTGCTAAATCCAAGACACTTTGTTCTTGGCAGTACCTGGGTGTTGTTCTGTACTCAGAACTTATGTCCATTCAAAAACACCCATACACTTTGAGGAAATAGTCTCAGATGTTGGTTTCCATGTGAGCAGATTTTTTGGCTTCTCTTTCTTGGTCTCTTATGTCAGCTTCTCATTTTCTACCAGACAGTTAAACATCATCCAGTTCAGAATCCTGCCCTAGGCCTTCTACACTTTGTTCTCTGCATATCCCCTGAGGAAAACATCATGGACTCCTATATCAACTCCTATGACTCCAGCCATATATATGCTGACAGATCCCAATCTTTGTCTCTGGAACAGCTCCCAATTCTGAGTAATAGGTCTGCATAGAGAACTGCCTCCACCACAGTTCAATTTGGAAATATCAAAGGCACCCCTATATCACTAAATATCCAAAATTTAACCTACAATCTTATCTCTACATAAATAAAATGGCTCTATTACGCACCCAAATCTGAGTCATCAAGTTGACTGGGAGGGGGCATCTTTAATTCCTACTTCTACCTCAATTCCCCAGGCCCAGTCATTGAGTCAACTTTTCAGATGTGATTTATTATTGTCATCATCGAAGAAAAAGAGCCTCCTTGGACAAAGATGCAAGAGCCTTGTCCCTGAATGGATAAATCTCCATTACAGATGATCCATTCCCGAAAACTGAACTGGAGAAAGATCATCACCTACCAGAGAGGGTGTTTTGATGCCAACTTCCCCAGCAATTATATCAGCTGAAGGTTATGTGCAGTTCCTGGAATTAACTCTGCTCACATAACTCTGTGGATGCTGTAATACACAGACTCCTTGCTCTAATCTTTGCTGAATATGATGTTCCATCAAGCATTCCAGTCTTTGAGACAGCTACTAATATATAGATACACTGTTTTTTTCTATCAGTCTTGTGAGCTGATTAATGTGTACTAGTAATGACAAATAGATCTGTTATGTTGATAAAATCCAGTTTCTAAAAATCCAGAGCTATAGGCTGAGAACCAGAGCACAGGCTGTGATAAATCCACCAAGATAATTCATCTTGTGGAGTCTCTTGGAAGGCAGCCAATTGATCTTGCCTGGAGTTACCCATGTGCTTTCCATTTGAAATATTTCTGAAAAAAAAACCCAACTTCCTGACTTAAATAAAAGACATGCACAGGCTTATTTCAGTTGATAGAGATGAACAAAAATATGTAGCAGAGGGAATTGCTTCTCATGCCATTAATAGAACCTGGTTTCATGTACTGGTAGATGCAGTGGCTGCATGAAGAATCAAGAATGTTGTATTTCCCATGATAAGCCAAAGGCAAATTAGCCATTTTCCTAATGCTTTATCCTTTCCTATAAGCAGACTGGCCACAGTGGGGTCAGGTTCATGACAAACCATCTGAGGCAGCTTAGACGAAGACATCTGGTCCAGCCAGCTATGGCTGTGACACTGAGTCGGGCTCATGGAATTCCTCCTACTAAAATGACTGCAGGGTGCACAGAAAGAAAAAGAGGCAGGTTGGTCCCCACATGTGACAACATTTTTTTTTTAATGCTGCAAGGCCTCTTGCAGCTCGCTCAGCAGAGGCCACAAACTGCCTCAGGAAGCAACAGGAGCATGAAGAAGAAAGTAAGTAGAGAGTTTCCAGGAAGAAGGCGCAAACTGTGAATTCAAGGGGGAAATAGACCAAAAAGTCAGGGCACAGAGACAAAGCAGGCTTTGATGAGACTATCCTAGAGAGAGCATGGAGCACAGATCAAGCCAGTTAGGAAAACAGTTTAAGGGAAGAGTAAAAATCAATTCATAGGAAGGGTCAGTGCTAGATTTTTTAGAGGGCTTTGCAAATCAGAAAAAGAAGTTTCATTTTGATATAGTCAGAAAGAAGTTTTACATTGAAGACTAGTTAAAGCAGAGAGACTAGAAATCAGGGAGACTTAATAAGGTAGCCATTGTCATAAGCAGAGCCTAATAATGTGAACTAAATTGGTTGCTGTATGCAAGAGACATTCTGGCTGTGAAGGTAGCTCAGTGGCAGAGCACTTGTCTAGAACATGTGACTCTTTGGGCTCTACATCTAGCACAACTAAAATAAATAGTTAAGCAGAAGCATGGAAAGACATTATGTTGTTTAGTTTTAATTGTCAATTTGACACAACCTTGAGTGACCTACAGAGAGAGTCTTAATGAGGTTCTGCCAGGTTGGGCTGTGGCACCTCTCCCTGTGGGCCTGCCTTGATTGTTAATTTGTGTAGGAAGACTGAGCCCAGGGGATCCTGAACTGCATAAGAGTAGAGAAAGCTAGCTGAGTAGAAAGTAAACAAGCAGTCAGCGGGAGCACACATGCTTCTCCCTGCCTTTGTCTATGGATATTAATGTGACTAGCTGGTTTGAGTTTCTACCTTAACTTTCTATCAATGAAAGACTGTAACCATATGTCACAGAAACAGAAATAAAACTGCAACACAGACATTCTGAAAGGAAAATTGTGTAGTGGAAATTACCTGACTTCATGGGTATAACCAGCTCCTGTGCAGAGTGGACAATATGCCCAGCCAAGTCCCTCTACTGGGTTCATAAAGCACTCACAAATACTCATGTTGAGTATTTCACCACACAAACCCTGGCTCAACTTTCTGGAACATTTTGCTATTTCCTATCTCAGCTGCAGAATTCTTTTTCCAAAAGAACTGACCATGGACTTCTACAAATTATTTCTGTACACAGAGCAAAGGATTTATTCTGGATCATCCCTCTCTTTTTCTTTTCTATTTAATGGGCCACCACCCACTGCAGATCCCACACTAACCTTGCACATGCCTTCTCCCTACCATAGCCTCTTCTGGGATGGAATGAGAAGCAGTTGCCCATTTGGATGGCAGATGTGTTCTCTGGCTTGTCAAGCCTGAGATGTTGTAATTAATTCAGTCTGCTTTGGTTGCTGGTCTTATCTGGATATACTCTATAAACAGTTTTGTTTGTGGCCTGTGAATCCCCTTGTACAAGCTCCTGGCACTTCTTCCAACACACCCCAACTGACTGACCTACTTACAGTTTAGCAAATGGAACTGGGCCTTGGTGAGTGTTGCTCTCTTCACTCCAGTCTTTCCTTCATCTCATCTCAATCTTCTTTGAGGAATTCAGTTCAAAATCTCCTTCACAGACACACACACACAGAGACACATAGACAGACAGACAGACAGACAGACAGACAGACACACACACACACTTTTATATTCTGACCTTTTTTGGTCCAGCCCACTCTGAGCCTGCCCTGTCAATGGTCCTACCATACTATTTTATAATGAATGGCTGGTATGTTTTCCATACGAGACTGCATTTTTTAAAAATAGATTTGTGTTTCCATTACTTAATATAACTTCTAGCATATAATAAAATCAGAATAAACATTTGCTAAGAGATCATTGAAGAAGTTAATTTCAAAATAGAAATGAGTAGAAAGTATAAAGAAGTGTGTAAAGAAAGAAGGACAGAAGATGAGGATGCAGAAACAGGTTACTGGACGGAAAGAGGAGCTGGGGAAGAAAAGGGGGTGATCAGAGTCAGCCATGTGATAAATGCTGCAATCCCAGTGAACCCTAGTACATGGAAGGTAGAGACAAGATCAGGATTCTCAGCTACACAGGAAAATCAAGGATGATTTGAGCTGCATAAAACCATAATAAATAAATAAGCCTAAAAACCAGAAAACTGATCTAAAAGAGAATTTAGAGTTTGTGTGGCTACAGAAGCGGAGGAAAGTGAGTTGCAAGTTCCAAAGGAGGAAGACTCGGTTACTCAAATCCCAGGGAACCAGAACCTGCTTCTAGAATGCTTTCCAAGCATGAAGTTTTATTTTCTTTGTCTTCATGAACTTTCTTTTAAGCTCTCAAGCAAAGACCATCTGATGGACTGACTGATACAGCCTAGGCCCTAAAGGTCTGCTGTGGTTGAAGGCATGATTCTGGGGTGGCACTATGGAGGTGGGAGCCCCTTTAAGAGTTCGGCCATGGGAATGGCGGTAGGTAGGTATTGCTCATGTGGCTCCTTTGATACTTCCTGGAAAGGGTTGTGCTGGGAGGAGCAAGCCTGGCTCCATCTATCCTTTAACTTTATTGCTATTCAGAATGAAATGACTCAGTTCTATAAAAGCACATTTAAAAGAGAAAAAGAATCATATTTCCTTCATATTTCCTAACAATGCAGCTGAAAATAGCATTATCTATATAAAAATAAAGATTTTTAACAAGGTCAGCCAATGGAATCTTCCCAAATTCATGCTGAACTTAATCTCAAATTAACATTAAGAGTTGGTGCCTTTAGAAGATTAAACCATGATGGATCATCCCTCGGGGATGAGACTGAGATCCTTATCATCTTCTGCCTTCCCATTCCTTCACCAAGTGAGGATACAACATTCATCTTCTCCCCCTCCCCCACCATCAAAAAAACCAAAAAAACCCCACAGCAATAAGGTGCATTCAGAGTCAGGGAGCTGGACCTCGGACACAGAGCCTGCAGCCGACACGCATGCACACATACAAACCCAAAGCTGGCATATAGAAATTTGATAGTTTGTCTACAAACTGTTAGTGAGAAATCACATCAGTGGTGGAAAAGGGCAATTTGTATCAAGGAAGGGTGTGTTTCCACTTTACCACAGACAGTAAGAATTCCAAAATAACAGGACGAAACACACAGCAGGAGACAACTGAGATTCTTGTCATCACCACACGTTAGAAGAGTAGTGAAGGATTCTCAAACCACAGTAGAAACACATGTAGGTAAGTGAATAATGGCTTGGGGTGGCAATGCTCACCTTTAGAACCACATTCAGGGCAGAGGGCAGAGGGCAGAGGGCAGAGGGCAGAGGGCAGAGGGCAGAGGGCAGAGGGCAGAGGGCAGAGGGCAGAGGGCAGAGGGCAGAGGGCAGAGGGCAGAGGGCAGAGGGCAGAGGGCAGAGGAGGAAGATCCTTGGGAGTTTGAGACCAGTTTCCTCTACATAGCAAGTTCTAGGCCAGCCAGGGCTATATATCAAGAGATTCTGTCTCAAAAAAATAAATAAAAAGAAGAGGAGGAGGACAACAAAGCTGTAAAAGAGAAAGGGGCACAATTTTATTTGTCAATACTGAAAATATTATTTTATAGCTGACTTATATAAATATCTTCCTTAATCTCAGATTTGTCTTTTTTTTTCAACAATGGCGGTCCTCATTTGCCCTGCACCTTATTTTCTAATATGCTGCCCCTCTGAATCTGGCCCTGACTGAGCTGGCTGGTCAGTGAGCTCGTGGAATCCATCTGTCTCCACCTCCCAGTGCGAGGTACAGACATACATCAGCTTGTAATGACCTTCATTTGGGTGCTGGAAATATGGAGTGAGGCCCTGATGTTACAGAACAAGCATTTCACTCAATGAGCCTTCTCTCAAGCTTCCTCAAATGGAGAGAGATGCTTGCACAGAGTTTATAAAGTAGAAGCAGAGTGACTCACTGTGAAGCCAGGATGGTTTTTACATGGCACTGACCAGATGAGTCCAGGAAAAGGAAAAAGCCAGTGCTGTCCTGGGTAAATGAGGGTGAAGGCTCCCTCTAGTCCGGCCAGACACAGGTCCCCTTAGCTTCCATGGGTGTTTCCTAGTTTGAGTGCTGGACCAACCTCACGGCCCTAAATTAGTACCGAAACCCCTAATTCCAAGACAGGCCTTTTCTTGTCTTTGACAGATGACTTCACTAACAACATTCTGCCCTGACCATGTTCAGCATCAATAAGTCAAACAGCTACCAAAATCACATGTATCATACCTGTCAACTGCAGAAGAGAGTCAAGAGATCACATGTAGTCACTGATGACTCTCTCTCATGTAGACAGAAACTCCTATGAAGAATTAATACACTGCTTTCCTTTGGCACTACTCTTCCCTCTACCTAGTTTTTCCCTTCATGGCCTCCAGGAAAATCTGTGGCAGATTGAAAAGATTCTCCAACCCTAGTCCCTGGTGGAACAGAGCAGACTTGCAGCAACTGAAAACAGAGAGGGAAGCAAAGAAATGAACACAGGAATCAGGAATGGGGCTTCCGGCCTGGGAACCGAGGGAAGGGGGAGCAGAGGGAGAGTTCCCGAGAGTTAGGGCCAGTCTCTGAGAAAAGGGGGCCTGAACCTGCCTATCTCACTGGTCAGGTGGGGTTGAGAGTTGAAGTCTACAGACACTATGGCTCCATCAAGAGGGTCAGAAGACTAATTGGCCTGTGCTACTCAGCTGTGATCCCAGGCAGGAGGATAAGGAAATCAAAGCCACTATTGGCTCTGGAATGAATTTTAAGTAAGCATGTCGTGGATCACCTGATTAAGCTGTAGAAAAACTGATCACTGCATACCTCTGAGAAGAGGTCTTGACAAAAGGACTTTGCAATGAACCCGAGAGTCACAGCAGACCCAGAAGGTGTTGGTATTGCTAGATAGTGAATACCAAGAAGCTAATCTACAAACCCAAAAGTATTCACTGGCAATGGAACATAAGTACATGCATAGCAAAGGCAAAGGAAGTCAACTGAAATGATGCCCCCTCCCCCACCCTGTGATGGCTATTTTGGTCATCATCTGGAATCAACTTAGACCCAGGCAGCTAGGCACATCTGTGAGCAGATTTTTCTTGATTGGATCATTTGAGGTGGGCAGACCAGTCCTAAATCCAGGCCACCCCTTCTGGTGATAGTCCACATAAAGGACATGAAAGAAGGAAGCTTTTGTTCTTTACCTGTTTGCCCTCATTCATCTGTCTTGCTAAGGCATTCCTTCAATATTAGGACCTGCTTCTTTGCAATTCCAACATACTGGAGACCAGCTATAATACCCATCCTTGTGGACAGAACGACTGTTGGGTTCTTGGTCTTTCCATCAGGAGACGGCCATTATTGGACTACTGAGACCACAGCTGCAAGGCACTCTAATAATCCCCATTATATATCAATATCTATCTTCATCCTCTCAGTTCTGAACCCTGAGACACCATCCAGGGAAAGGTTATTAAGCAACAATAACAATATCTGAAGCTAGCAAGAGAAAACCTTTTTATTTTGTGCACATCTCTATTTGTGGATGAAATGCAAACTCAGTACACACAAAAAATTCAAGAAAGATGATAGTCATTGTACGACTTACTTAAAAAGAGGTGTGGAAAAGACCATAAACCAGGACAGTTTTGTGTAGATTTCCATTTACTAGTGAATTAAAATAGTTCCTGAGCCTACTGCCTGCCTGCCTGCCTTTCCTTCTTCATGGAGTTTCACAGCATAACCCAAGCTGACCTCAAACTCTACATTCCTCTGCCTCTGACTCCTAATGCTAAGATTACAGATGTGTGCCACCATGCCAGATATGTTCTCTGAACCAAAAACTGAGTCCTCTTATTCTTTTAATATGTTAAGTATATCAGATAATTCTTTTAAAAATTTAGATTTATTTATTCTATTTTTGTGTCTATAAAGATTTGCCCGCATGTATGTGCACCATGTAAATACCTGGTGCCTGCAGAGGTCACAAGTGTCAGACCCCCTGGAACTGGAGTTATGGGGGACTGTGAACCACCATGTCAGTGCTGGGAACTAAATCTAGGTTCTCCACATATCAGCAAATGCCTTTAACTGCTCATCAGTCTCTCCAGTCACTCAGGTTTTTATGTTACTTATTTTAAGACAAAGTCTCAGATTTGAACTCCAACTGTAGCGGGGGGGGGTGGGGTGGGGGGGTGGGGAAAGCCTGTACACTGGGAAGCCTTGTGACATTTGTGCCTTGGGCTCTCCAGGAGCTGGAGTTCAAGGCAGGCACCACCAGGCTCTCCATTCCCCTGAAAGTCGACTTAATCAGCTCAGGTCCACGCCCTCCCACTTCTGCTTGCTTGAAGCTCTTCCCTTCTTTGCAACTCACCGTCACTGCCTTCTCCCGGATTCTCGGTGGCTCTCATCAAGAGACAATGAGATAACATATTTGGTCTCATAACAGGCATTGCAGTATTTGTAATATTAACTCTTCTATCAAATTTTACTGGACCTATGAGGTCTATATTTTTATCTTGACTGCACAGTTAAGAAAGCCAAGACATAAACAGGTTGAATGAGCAGTTTATTATTATAGTGCCATAAAATAGCACTACTGCAACAGTTTGATTGGCTTATTACATTGGTGTAATATAAAGTAGTATAAAGTTTTTGGCCCGGCCTAGTCTCAAGGTCTGGACTTGTCTACCACTGTTTAGGCCCCCAGAAATGACTTAGACATTTATAGTAATTATATGCTTCTTGGTGTATGGCTCAGGCATATTGTTAGTTAGCTTTTGTATCTTAATTCAACTCATTTTCATTAATCTGTGTTGCCACATGGCCCATGGCTTACCTATTTCTTTACATCTTGCTTCTTAGATGGCTAGATCTTGTCTCCCATGACTCTGACCTCCTCCTATATCTATACTTAGATTTCCTGCTTGTTTATAAACTGTTCTGCCATAGGCCAAAGCAATCACTTTATTAATGAATGATATTCACAGCATACAAAAAAAAATCTCACATCACATCAGCAGCTGAGAATACCCAATAATGGGGATCCAAAACTTATCACCATGTCATAGGCAGATTTCCCTGACAGTTATTCCCTCCTTTGTATGGATGGATGAACAGAATAGACCAGACCTTTCGTCCACATCATGCCTTTTCCATCTCTTTTCAAAATTCCCTTTTTATTTTTATTCTTCTCTAGTGCTAAGCATAGAAATCAAGTCCATACACACATCCAGGGAAGCACTCCATAACCAAGCTCCTCACTGTTTTCTTCAGGGTACACTGAAGGTGGGTATGGTGGCTTACTCCTGTGCTGGTGAGACTATTAAGAAAATAAAGTACACGTTTTTCACCAAGATGGCGCCCAAAGCGAAGAAGGAAGCTCCTGCCCCTCCCAAAGCCGAAGCCAAAGCGAAGGCCTTGAAAGTCAAGAAAGCAGTGCTGAAAGGCGTCCATAGCCACAAGAAAAAGAAGATCCACATGTCACCCACCTTCCGGTGGCCCAAGACCCTTAGGCTCAGGAGGCAGCCCAAATACCCTCAAAAGAGCGTGCCCAGGAGAAACAAGCTTGACCACTATGCCATCATCAAGCTCCCCCTGACCACTGAGTCAGCCATGAAAAAGATAGAAGACAACAACACGCTTGTGTTTATTGTGGATGTCAAGACCAACAAGCACCAGATCAAACAGGCTGTGAAGAAACTCTATGACATAGATGTGGCCAAAGTCAACACCCTCATAAGGCCTGCCAGAGAAAAGAAGGCATATGTTGGATTGGCTCCTGGTTATGATACCCTGGATGTCGCCAACAAAATTGGGATCATCTAAACTCAGTCCAGCTGGCTAATTCTAAATATACTTTTTCCACCATAAAAAAAAAATAAAGTACACATGCCCAGCATCCCCAGAACTAATTATACAATGCCCAGAAGTGCTCTTCCAAAGAAGTACCCTGTAACATTAAATTCTAATAAAAAATAATTGGATCGGTGTTTTTAAAAGCTGTTTTCTCGATGCTGTGAACATCCTAATATTGTGCTTTTTTAAAACAGTACATCTTCTAAGTGTTGGCATATACTTTCAAATTCAGTTATCCCAGAAATACTGTAAGACAGCACAATAATTCCAATTTAAAGACAAGGAAAACTTCCGCTGAAGTATTATATGTAGAATAAAGTGTAGTATTACAAATGAGACTCAGAGCCAAATATCAGGGGAAGGCTGAAATATCAGAGAGGAAGCACCACAGTCAATTCTTACCCAGCTGTCTTGCAACTTCCTCAGCCTCGCTCCTGGTCGCTTCTGCCAGTCACTTCTCCCAGTCGCTTCTCTGTCTGCCTGGTTTCTAGAGCCCTCATCTACACTATCCCATCCTGATTAGGATTAAAGGCATGTAGCCTTGAACTCACAGAAACAGAAGTTCTGTCTCTGGAGTTGTGGGATCAAGGGTGGAGGTCACCACTCTGGGCTCTCCCTATGCTGGGATCAAAGGTGTATGTGACTGACTCAGCTGTTTTTTCTTTATATTCAAGGTTTAAGAATTTCCTGAGCTGTCTGCCTAGGATTTGACTGTGTGCTCTCTCGCCAATATTCAAGTTTTATTAAATGTGTAATATATATCCACAATAAAGCAATGTGGTAACACAGTGTTTTGAGAATTAATGATAAAGAAGTGCCAGCCTGGTGGCACAGGCTGGGGCAGGAGAAAAAGTACCAAGTGTTTATAGTGAGAACCTATCTAAAATAAACAGATAAATAAAAACAATCAACAAACAAAAAGACAAAACAAACAAGGAGGGCCCAAGCCTCTAGTCCTAAGCACAGTAAGTCAGTGGCTGGTGACCCTTTACTGAGCAGCGCTAAGGCCTGCCTCTCTGCTGGCCTAGACCCATGCAGCATCTCTCAAATGTAGTGAATGGATCCTCCTTCCCTAGAGTCACAGCGCCCTTCCTCAGCATTCACGCTAACCCTTACAACAACTCCTTGGCTCCCTTGAGGCCCAGGCTTCTAACTTCTAAAGACCTTTCACAACAATGAGCCTGGGGACTTATTGGCCCTGTTTTAGAGAATACATATTTTTACATTTTTTCCCAGCATTTAAAAGGTATTTCCTTCCTGACCTTCGGATCTCCATGCTGACGCTCTGTCATTTGGGATGATGGTTTGCAGTCTTGCCTTGGCTGGTCAAGCTCACCGAGTTCTTGAGGACTGTGGAAGACCAGGTGGCTCTTTTCAGATGAGCAAGACTCCCTCAGCTCAAGGTCAAGTTCTAGCCCCTCTCAACTGGCGCCTCATTGCCTACACTCTAAGGTGGGAACATTTAAAGCAACCCAGGACTGTTTTTCAGAATGCCCTTCCCCACTGGACCAGCCATGACTGTACTGCCCCTCCCAGGATTTACATGACTCCATGGGGACTTTGTGAGAAAAGAAGGATAAGAAGAAATTAGAGTAGAAGGAAAGGCCAGAAGACCCCAGACAAGCACATTCTCAGAAAGGAAGGCCCAGAGCAGTGGGTCTCAGACCTCTCAGGGCTGCATCCCTTTAGTACACACAGCTCCTCATGCTGTGCTGATCCCCAACCATAACTGTAATTTCACTAGTGATATGAATAGCAATGTAAATATCTGATGTGTGACCCCCAAAGGGTCATGACCCACAGACTGCACACTGCTGGTCTAGATAAAATGCACATGTTAGGGAAGCATGTATGAACACACATTCTTTCACCTCATTCCTTATAATAATCATGTTATAGGAGAGACAGAATAATGCCTCACACAAAAATGGCCATCTGCTAATATATGGCAAACTATGGCAGATGTTTGTTATCTAAAGAAGATGAAGACATTAGCCTAGATTACCCAGGTTAAAATCAAGAGTGAGAGAGTCATGTCAGAGGGAGATGTGTAACTGAGTATGGAAGCAGAGAGAATGGATACACAGTGAGAAGGCCAGGGGCCTTTGGATGCAGAGAACAGCTCCTACTGCAGGTGGTCCCTAGAAAAGAAAAAGGTGAAACTTCTTGGCCCCTTGGCTAAGACTAGGTGCAGAATATGAAAAAAAAAAAAAAAAAAAAAAAAAAAAAAAAAAAAAAAAAAAAAAAAAAAAAAAAAAA
>PVIH01015333.1:0-31365 GCA_004025045.1 Sigmodon hispidus | reverse complement strand
ATAGATCTCTGTGAGCCCAAGGCCAGCCTGGTCTACAGAACTAGTTCCAGGACAGCCAAGGCTACACAAAAAAACTTTGTCTTGAAAAACCAAAACCCAGAAACAAACAAACAAACAAGAAATCACAGCAGTAGAAAAACAAGTAGTTAGTGTTAGTGTGTTTGTGTGTGTCTGTGTATATGTGTGTACTGTTCATCATGCTGTTATTTTACATAAAGTAACACTGGAGCAGAACTGACTGCCTGCATTTCCTGAGATCAGATAGCTAGTAATATGGAGGTATAGAGAACCTGGGTGCCTGCCCACTATACTGTTGCCTCTGGTGCAGAAATCAAGAGGTTAAGCAGGGTGACTCGGGAGAAAGATTAGCCTGGGATAATATCAGAAGAGGTATAAATACAAATGAAGTCTGGAAAGGGGGCTCCAACAATCCTCTCTCCAAAGCTAAGGAACAGGAAGGTGAGAAAGCAACAAGAGAAACTCAATGTAAACTGGTTCGTGTATCAGTATCAAGGTATGATTATGGGATCCTTTCCCAAAACACCTCTGGGGCACAGGAGGAGCAGAATTAGCTGTATAGTGTTTAAACTAACAAACTTATTGAATATGCCTGCTCTCCAAGTTGTCAGAGGTTTTGGTAAATGTATGACCAAAAATATAACAGAACAGACATGGGAGCCAAGTAGACCTACAGAGGCCCCTTGTTGGGGTGCTTGTCATGAATCATGAAGAAAAATGACTCCCCGGGACCTTACATGGGCTGCTGACCAATGGCAAGATGGGAGGCTGGGTATCTCAGTGTATATCAGCATGTATAAGCCAAAACCAGATGTTACCACATGTGCATTTACACACAAAAAGGTGTATCTTAACAAGTAGGCAGCTGTTGGCCCCAGAACTTAGATTCACCTTCATGAAAAATAAGTGCAGTGTGGATAGGATGAGAAGGAAGTGCCTGAGGATATTAAATGGCAAGGAACTGTATTTATAAATCAATCAAGCCAACCCTTCATTTCAAAGACTAATGAAGTTGAGGCCCAGGGATCTTAAGAAACCAATCAAGACATCAAATGATGATTAAATTGCACAGCAAGAACTAAGTTTACTTCCTTGGATGTCACAAGTCTAGTGCATCCTATTTCCTGGCTCTGTTATCGATGCTAACACTTGTTGTTGAAAGACTACTGGTACTAGGGAAAAAAAGGATTCCACTCAGTAACTCCTTCTCCTCAAGGCCTCCATGGTAACTTGGGATCCATATGATCTTGAGGTCTTTGATACTAATGAATAAGCATGAACAGCAACAGGTGGAGTCCCTGGTTATACGTTGTTCCTTTCTCACACTGCAAAGTGGTTTCTTGGAATGCATGGAGTGGGCCCTCCTAGGCCTGATCTTTCTTACAAATTATTGCTCTATGCTTTACTACATGCTAAGGAGGGTTGCTAGAATATTACAGGAAGAATGAACACTGCTTGACTCATGACAGACACAGTTAACATTCTGGGTGTCTGATGAGTTACTGATGCATCCATACTGAACTTTTTAAGGGGTCTAGTGAAAACAGCCTGAGATTTGAAATTCTTACAGAATGTGACAGCATTGAGGGGCCTGTACAACTGAGTAGTCCTTCTATTGCTTTTGTTCAAAGGATTTCCTAACCTCATACTGTAAAAGAGCAAATATAAAATGATAACCAGAAAAAAATTGCATGGAAGACAGAAGAGGGCAGATCACAAAAACACATTTGCTAAAAGAAAAAAACATGTTATTTTATTAAGGCTATTGTAAGAATCTCATTTCCCATGTTTTCCAAACACACTCTGAAGTTTAAGGGAACTTACCCCTCATTTCTAATATTCATGGTGACTATTCAAGGGGAAATGACAGTGGAAATGTGACAGAAGGTGGGATCTGGCCAGCGGTGCTGCTACAAGCAGCTACCTTGTAAAGTTAACTTGCTTTGACAAGTTCCAGATGTGGGTCACATGACCAGACTCTGGGCTAGTGGAGGCCCAGATATGTGATCTCTGGTACAGTCTTTATCTCTTTCTAGGACCCAAAACCAGAATGTATTTTGGTTTCTAATTTTAATTTTAAGGCTGATATTTGAGATGTTCTGTCTTATATACTGTCTCTAGAGGGACTAGTAACTCTCACTGGTGGGCCTCTGTTTTCTCCTCTGCCTTTGGTCCCCAGCAGCACCTACTTCCTTAGCTATGTAGTTAGTGACTACAAGAGGCAGTAGCTGTATAGTCCTGACATGTGAAGCTTGGGCTGGAGATATGGCTCAGTTGGTAAAGTCCTTGTCCTACAAGAGGAAGAACCTGAACTGGATCTCAAGAACCCATATTTAAAGAGTGGAGGCTTGTAGTGGGATTCAGGTGTTATTTGGTCTTTACTGACCTTAAATTTTCTTAAAGCTGATGAGAAAGGCTTGTGTTGTGAGTTTATAATCTCATTCTAGGAAGGCAGAGATGGGTGGTGGTTTGAATGAGAACGGCCCTGTAGGCTCATGTTTATACAGTTCAGCTGGTGAACAGTTTGAGAAGGTTTAGGAGGGCTGCCTCATTGGAGTAGGTGTGGCCTCGTTGAAGAACTGTGTCTCTAGGGGTGGGCTTTGAGGTTTCACATGCCAATCCAGTGTCTGTCTCTGTCCCTCTGTGTCTCTGTCTCTCTCTCCCTTTCTCTGCCTACCTGCCTGGAGATCAGGATGTAAAGTTCTCAGCTACTGCTCTAGCACCACTCTCCCAACCATGATATAATGGACTAAGTCTGTGAAACTGTAAGCAAGCCGCAGTAAATTCTTTGAATAAGAATTGCCTTGGTCATGGTCTCTCTTCATAACAACAGAATCCTTCGGCAGTACTTGCCTTGCAAGCATAAGGATCTGAATATGATTACCATAATCCATATTTAAAAAAAAAAGTCAGGCAAGGTGTCACATGCTTATAATCCAACTTCTAGGCAAGTACCTGGCCAACAACTCTTGCCTAATTGGCAAGCCCAAGGCCTGTGACAGACCCTATCCCAAAACAAAGTTGATTGCACCTGAGGAAGGACATTCAAGGATGTCCTTTGTTCTCCACAAGCATGAGCATAAATGTGCCCCCCGACACACACACACACACACACACACACACACACACACACACACACACACACGAAAGGCCGGACAGTAACCATGAACTTGATACTCACACAATTCTATGACAGGCCCTCAACCTCTGAGGAGTAAAGTAGTCTCAGGGAATGTGGCCACCACGTTCAGGAAACTTTAGGAGTATTCAAAGTTGGATTTCAAAAGACTTTAATGCAACACAAAATATTTAAAAAGTCAACAACTGAAAACGTCCATTCTTACTTGTGGTGTACAAAAGCAAGTGGCACACTGGGAATGCCCTGGAGGAATCTGGTCTAGTGCTCAGAGCTTTGTGACTGTAGGATGCCCCAAAACTAAAGAGAACTGTCACTCTGTTTAAAGCTTCTGAGTCAGTTACACCCTGCTTTCATTACAAAGCCAGTATCATTGTTTTGGAGGCAAACATTTACAGACTAACTTCTTTGGGAAAAAAATCATTTTCAAAAGTTAAAACACAAAAGATAATTATTCTATTCCCAGGAACACTAGCTATATGCCTCAGTTAAGGATATTGTATAGATCTGTATGTCAATGGGGTGCATTAATAAACAGGCACCCACATGTTTAAATTTTATAAGTTAAAGTTTTCTGGAATTTGAAAACATGAAAGAATACTAAAAGATTAATACAATATTTTTCCAGTGTTTGAGATACTGGGAGGGGGCATTCTATTTTTACTTTGTGAACTGCAGCCACCTTCAATGCAGTCACAGTGTTGTTCTTTTCTTTTTTTTCTTTCTTCTAATTGCTAGATGTCTATCTCAGAACCTCCCAGTCTTTATGGTTTTAGTTTGTGAAACTGGATCACATTTATCCACAGATGTCACATAAAAGGATGGATAAACAAACACTGTAGACAGATAATTTTTATAATAAGCAGACTTCCTCCTAAGGAGTTGTTTTAAACTTAACCATGAGATTTGTATCTCATTCAACTATGTTATTAAGTAATAAGACAAAAATGAGTATCTTTTAAATAATTACAGACAATGAAATTACTTGTGTGTTTAAATGGAATTTAAGGTAAGCATTTTCTCTGATCCCTAGTTATGTTGAAAAAACAAAACCACTGGTGAATGCACAAGTAAAACTGGATGTGTACAAACAAAAGAATAGCATTTGTTATTTTTTATTTTTAAAAAAGAACAAGATCAGACCCTTTCTAGCACATGTGGCACTAAAAGGAGAGCTTGGAGTGGCTTGGGTTAAGAACACGGCTGCTCTTGCAAAGGGCTATGGTTTGGTTCCCAGCACTTTCGCAAAGGCTCACAACCACTTGTGTCTCCAGTTGTATGAGATCAGATTCCCACTTCTGACCTCCCTGCACACTGGACACACACATGATGAATATATGTACATTCAAGCAAACCTTCCAACATATGAAATGAAAAGCATGTTGTTTTTGCTGTTGGATGATTGTTTTAAATTGAGCTATTTTCTCTTGTTTTTTCTTAACTAGATGGACATCCCACTGCATCACTGTTGTCATACTGGATGTCATCAGGGTTCTGATCACCACATTGCTGCCTACAAACTGTGCAGGAGTACCCAGTGTTCTTTTTCTTTCTTTTTTTTTTTTAAAAAAAAACTTTATTATTATTTTTATGTGAATTGGTGTTTTGCCTGCATGTATAACTGTGTAAGGGTGTCAGACCTTGGAATTATAGACAGTTGCTAGCTGCCATGTGGATGCTGGGAGTCAAATTCAGGTCCTCCAGAAGAACAGTCAGTGCTCTTAACCACTGAGCCATCTCTCCAGCCCCAGGAGTACCCAGTGTTCTTAATAGTTCTGTGTAGCCTGAAGTTTCTGGCCCAACCTAGCCCCACCGCTGCTTTGCCCCAATAATCACACAAAGTCTTGTATAAATTACAAACTGTTTGGCCTATGGCTCAGGCATATTGCTAGCTGGCACTTGCATCTTAACCCGTTTCTACTGTCCTATAATTTGTCAAGTGGTTTGTGGCTTACCTGTACTCCATTACATCTTGCTTTCTGGGTGGCTGAATCTCACATCTCCCATGACTCTGTCCACCTTCCCCTTCATCTATGCTTGGATTTCCCACCTGACTATAAGCTGGCTCACCATAGGCCAAAACAGTTCCTTCATTATTCAATGACAATTCACAGCATGCAGAAAGACATCCCACATCAGTTCTAGAAAGTTCTCTGGCTAAATAAAGACGAGGGCTGCTTCTGTTGGGCAATTATGAAAAATCTTATTAAAAGTGGTATTCTCACTGTGTTTAATATTTTCCTGCTTCTTTCAGTCTCTTGGTGGCTCCATGAGGCAGAGGCAGAAAGGACCACCTCATCTGGGCCTGTCTGTCCTGAGTGGTCCCTTTCACCGTCATCCTTAGACCTTTCCAATCATGGGTTGATTTGGCAATGTCATCACTTTTTTTAGAGACTCTGGGGACAGATTCTGGGGCCAAGAATGACATGGTACCAATTCACCTCCAGGGCACTTTACATACACAACTTGGATCTTGTTGGAGTCTAATACAGGCAGCATGGTGATGGTATCTGGTATTACATAAACCTGGATTTAGAACAACTAAAGAAAATGCCTCTGACCTGAAACCAATGTACATACATACTATGATGGTGTGAATAGAAATGGCTCCCATAGACTCCAGTGTTTGAATACTCAGTCACCAGGGAGTGGCATTATTAGAGGGTGTGGCCTTGTTGGAGTAGGTGTGTCACTGGAAATGAGCTTTGGGATTTCCAATGCTCAAGTCGGGCCCAGTATCTCTTTTTTTCTTGCAGCCTGCTGATCTGGTAGAACTCTCAGCTCCCCCTCCAGCACATCTACCTGCATGCTGCCCTGCTTCCTGGCATGATGATAATGAACTAAACCTCTGAACCTGGAAGCCAACCCCAAATAAATGTTTTCCTTCTAAGAGTTACTATGGTCATTGTAAGGATTTCCAAAGCTTGCATTCACCTGGAATGTAACAGTGTCAATCATGCCCCTGGGTGTGGCGATGCAAACATGGGCCCACCCACCCTTTTAAAGAAAGGGCTCACACGAGTGCCCACCCCTTCCCCTTCTCTCTCTGCTCCCTTCTGCCCCTATCTCTGCCCGCTGCCTTAATAAACTCTAGTTTGGTACTCCCGGTGTTGAGATTCCATTCACGAGTGCCACATGCAAAAAACTAACAGTCATTGCCATGGTCTCTTCACAACAATAAAACTATAAGACACAAATACTCATACACACATATATTCTTTAAAAAAATTACTCAAAATGGATTAATGAACTACACATGAGAGCTAAAAGTATGAAATTCTGAGGGTAAAGAAACATTAAACTTGGCAATGGTTTCTTGTACACCAAAAACACAGGCAATAACCAAACAGAAACAAACCACAAACTCCATGGAAATGTAGTAAACTTTATGGCTGTCTGCACAGGAGCCTGGTGACTCACCTGCTTGTGGGACTTAGGCAGAAGGGTCACAGGCTACACAGCAGGCCCAACACTAACCTGGGTAACTTGCATATTAGGTTGGGCATGTGGTTCAGTGGTAGAGCATTTGTTCAGCATATGCCGAGTCAGATCTCCACTACTGGCCCCTCACCATTTCAACAAAAAGAGTTGTTATCAACCAAGGAAAGAGGCCCGTCTACCAGGAGGAGGAAACAGCCACTAATTACACATCTTAACAAGAGACTAATATTAAAAACATGTAGAAAACTCCTAAAACTCAACAACCCCACCCAATTAAAACAATAAATAGCAATTGCTGTGGGATAGTCCTTATGTACTACTTTCATTGGATAATAATAAAGCTGTGTGGCCCCTAGAAAAGCAGATAAAGTTAGGGGACAATCAAACTGAGGACTGGGATGGTGAAGGGTGGAGCTGGGGGGAGATGAGAGCAAGTCATCCAAGAAGCAAGATGCCACAAGCCTTGTGGCAATAGATAAATTAAGAGAAATGGGTTAATTTAAAAGTACGATCTAGTTAATAATAAGTCAGAACTATTGACTGACCATTTTGAAATTAGTATAAGCTTTTGTGTGTTTATTTAGGACCGGGCAATTGGGACAGAAAAACTCTGCCTTTGCTTACAAGGAATAGATCCGAAGAGATATTCCTTAACAAAATATGTAAATGGACAATGAAAATATAAAAAGATGCTGTAGATCTTCAATCATTTTGAGAAAAGAACACACAAGAATTTCAAGATAAGGCTTATTCTCTAGGTCAACCCTAGCCAGTCTCTCTCACTATTGATTGAGAAATGATTCTGAAACTTAAGAGTTCCACAAATACCCTGATCTGCTTCCCTATAAGAACATCTAAACATACTTTTCCCTTCCCCTATTTGCATCATGGGCTCTTATTAATTTTTCAAAAACTGAGTTTGGACTTCAATTCAGAAAAAGTCAGTCACTCTCTCTTCCCATCACTCTGTTACACACACTCATTCACTCAACACTTGAGAAGTATTCCCTGACCATTTCCTAACATATCAGTGACTGTTGAGAAATTTTAGGACTAGAGATGTAGCACAGGACTGCAGTTAAGGACAGGAGATGTAGCACTATGAACTTTCCTCAAATGCATGGATCCCTGGGTTGGCCTCACACTGCAGAAACACTTGACAATGAACAAAGTCAACAACAAAAGCCCCACTGGAATTAAACCCGTGCCAGTTTACTGCCATGTGAACTTTCCAGGCAGTTTTAGTTCCTCCCAAGAGGACATATTTCTTTATTCATTGGAATTAAATTTAACTTACTTACTGCTGACCTGAGCCACCATTCTGTGGCTATATTGAAAATTCATGTACTGCAGGCCCTCTGACCTTTCCTAGGACCAGGGAAAGGTTGACTGAGTATCTCTTCTCTTAAATCATGCTCTAATATACAATCTCTCTGCTGCACTTTCTGCCACAGGGTCTATCTTTTTTGTTCTGTTTTGAGACACGGTTTTTCTTTGTTATCTGTTCTGGAACTTACTCTGTAAACCAGACTGGCCTGCCTCTGCCTTCCAAGTGCTGGGATTAAGGTGTGTGACACCATTGCCAGGTGCCACAGGATCTAAATCTGTGTCCCCAACTTCAATGTTGCAATTGTTATTGTTGATCACTCTGTAAATCCAAAATTTTCTTCCTTGATTTCTATGATTCCTTTAATGTCTGGGGCCGCTCTTTCTCAGTCTCCTTAGCCTTTTCTTTCTTTCTGTTTAACCATAAAATGCTGTATGCTGTCAGAGCTTGTTAACTATAGATGCTTAGATAATATCTGGCCCAATAGCTATCCTTAAGAGAAATGTAGAACTGGTCAAAGTCCTGAGAGTAAGAGATCATGTATGTGATCAGCCCTAAAGGGTAATCTGTTTCAGCACCTTTCTCTCCCACCAAGGCTCAGGGAAACAGTAAGAATTCAAGAACTAGGCTGATCTAGTAGAGGTGTGTTGTCACCAAAGAAGGTAAGAGCTGGGGGCGGTGAAGAGTGCCGTGAAATGCTCTCTTCTGTTTATGGCATGGCACTCAGTAGCTGTGGTTACCTGCATAGAGTGAGTGGGTAATTTCCAGGCAACATCCCTTACTGAACTCTTGGCAATGGGTAGTTGCCAGGTCAGGAAGAATCACGGAGAATGTAACCAGGGTTGGAGTACCATGACCGTCCCAAACCCATGCACACAGTCTTTTAAAAAGACGCAAAATTGGGGTGGCTTTTGACTGCCGTCTTCAGTGTTGTCATTAGCTCAACCCCTAAAATTTGGCTCATATCACAGCTAAATGATCAACATATACTGACACTGTTCATTTCTACTATAAAAGCCACACACGGCCAGCAGTTACACTTTTTGTTTTTAGTGGAGGAAACAAAAACTGACTCAATAAAGGGCCTTTTTACCGGAGAAGGGTCCAGGATGGTCATAATACGTAGGGCTGGGACAGACGCCAAACACAGAGACTTTGCTCGGAGTTTCTTTAACCTTAGGTCCTCCCAACAGAGATCTAACTTGCGGAGCCGCCCTTTGTGACCCGCCTGGCCTTGAGACAGACCACACCTCTTCCGCCGGAGCCCCTTGCAAGAGACTTCGGCGGGGAGAGCCTCAGAGTGCGCATGAGCAATTCAAACCAGCGCGGGAAGACTCGCGCAGGCGCGTTCGGTGCGTGGCCATGGTGGGCGCTCCGGCGGCTGCGACCTTAGAAGTCCTAACTCGTAAACCGTGAGTTTTCAATAGTTTGCTCCAGGACTCTGCAGTGTGAGGGGTCAGGAGAGAGTTCCCGATCGTGACTTAGGTTTTGTAGCCCTGCGAGCGTCCTTCCTTTGAGCTTTCCCGTGGGCTCCCGCGGCGGGAAGTGGTGCGCCTGCGCACTGAGCTTCCCGTTGCCGTGGGGATGCTCTCCCTCCACGCTGGTCCCGGGCGGCCCATTCATTCATTCACTCATTCCCCGGTGACCCGGCCCGACGCTCTCCGTTGGCACCTAGCAGGCCTTCAGCGGTTTGAGCGGAGCGGTGGGCCAGCCTCCTGGCGTGCGATTATCCCGGTCTCTTTCGGGTTAAACGGCTGTCCCGCCCACAGCCTCCGGCTTGAGCCGGCCCAGCCCGCCTGCAGGAAGGAGTTCCCTCTAGGCTCCCCTGCGAGCAACGCCTCCCAGGTTTCGGATTTGAACATATGGCGCGGTTTTTCTTGTTAGTCCCCGAGAGGGCAGTTGGTATTGTTCCCGTGCCTGGTTCAGTGAGTGACTTCATCTTTCTCACGGTGTTCTGGTTTTCACAGCAGCTGCTCTCCCCTGTGGACATGACCTTGTAGCTGGCACTCTGCACCCTAGGTGTGTGTGGTGGAGGCCTCACTGGGGACCCAGATGGAGGAGCCAATGTCATTTTCTCCCCTGTCTGGCTGTGACGCGAGTCCCGCTGACGATTCATTAAAAAAATATGAACAGAATGTTGAACTTTCAGGTATGTGTTTAATACCCCAGTTGTAACAGATCTGAAGATGCACGGGCAGCTGGCTAGTCTGCGTTTTTTTTCGGATTCGTTAAAAACTAGGAGGAAAGAGTGATTTCTAGCAGTAATATCCACTAGTTCTCACTATTGAAAATGATTGAAAATATGAGATCTTACAAACTAAAATGTGCCTCTTCCCACTGGGCATGGTACACATCCATAAACTCAGGTCAAGGTGGAGGCCAGCCTGGCTACAGCTTGCCTCTTCACAGTGGTAGTGTTCATTTAACATACGGATTTTTAAACAGAATCCCAGTTGACTGTATTCTTTCCTAGCTCTCATCTTTGTCTTAAAATCTAGGCTGAGCCCCAGCCATGCAACATCCCGTTTTATTATTACACAAAAGGGTTTTTTAGGGGGAGGGGTGTTGCATGGGGACAAGTTCCCCATATGAAAGCCCTGCTCTAATCTATATGTTTTCTGAAGTGAGCATCACATCCCTGCAACTTCGATCCTTATTCACAGTTTTGTGTACCCAATAAAGCAAGATGCTCCGGGTGTGCCAGGACCGAACTGAGACTAGAGTCCTGCAAAGACTAGTTCCTTCAGGAAAACAACTCTACAGAGAACAATCGTTGTTTCCCACAATGGTGTCTTTAAGGAAGCACTTATAGAAAACAACTGTACATTCAGATGTTTGCCCTAGATACAGTGAAAACAACTAATGTTTATCCTGGATACGGTGATTCTACTAATTTTCCTCTACAATTTGTGTACTCCCAAAAGCTTTAAAGTCTTAAGCATAACGTCACTTGTATTTGATTTCTTGACTAAAACTTATTTATTGTCATGGTGAGTACTTTTCACTGTCCCCCTTTCTGGTGATGACCCACTGTTAATTTTAAACTTACAACCTTGACGCTCAGCTTCTAGTTCTTGTTGAAGCATCATTAACTTCCTTAACTTTCCTTCCTCTCTGCTTCCCTTGCTCTTCAGAGTTCCAGTCCATTTTATATCTTAAAATACTGCTGTTACCTAGTTTCCCCTGTCCTTTATTTATTCTTTTAAAATGACCTATTTTTCAGACTGACTTTTTTAAATTAATAAGAATACACAGCAATAGTGTAGTCATATGCTGATCATAGCGCTCTATATTCACTTTGGCCTCATGCACATTAACTAAAGTGTGTGAATGCTTGAATCTGATCTGGTTCTAGAATTATTGTCAGGAATGCTCCTTTTCTAATATCTTGAAAATCTGTTGAATTAGTGGGGTGATTTTTATTTCCTGTTTCAAAAGTTTTGTAGCTGTTATGTAACCCAGCATAGGACATTACAAATAGTGCCCGTGATAACTTATCCATGGGGCTTTTTTAATGTTTAATGTGACTTTTAATAAAAGTGAAAGCCCTATCAGAAATACAATTTTAGTAAAGACTAATGCTGATGAGGTCCAGATATACCATAAGTCAGATGAGATCATGAAGTAGTTATATGCCTGAGCATTATCGGAACTGCTTATTGAAGTTTTTGAGGGGGTGTTGGTGAGGGTTCTGGGACTTTTTGTCTGTGCAAACGTAGAACCAAAGGAGATCCAGCACAGTGTAGGTTCTTGATAGTATTAAATAAATGATATAGACTAAATAGCTAGGGGCCTGGAGAGATGGCTCAGCGGTTAAGAGCACTGACTGTTCTTCTGGAGGACTTGAGTTCGATTCCCAGCATCCACATGGCAGCTAACAACTGTCTGTAATTCCAAGATCTGACACTTTTACACAGTTATTCATGCACTCAAAACACCAATTTACATAAAGTAAAAAATAAATATTAATAAAATAAAATAAATAGCTAGTATAGCAGCAGATGAGTGACAGAGTCCTTTGTTTAGTAATATTGAATTTTTGTGATACAGTAAATTATTCATGCTTTTTGAAGAAAACCTAAGAAAATAAAAAAAAGCCAAAATAAAATATTTTCTACCATTTAGTCCTTTAGTTGTATGTGTGTGTGTTTGTAGATAGAACACATGCATGTAGAGGCCCAAGGACAGACAACCTTGTCTGTCATTTCTCAAGTACTACCACCTTTTCTGTGTCTTTAGACAGCGTCTTTTTGGCCTGAAGCTCACTAATAAAGAGTAAACTTAGCTTTAAAAACTCCATTTTATATTATAAAGGTAAAATAGAGTTCAGTTTCACATTTCCTGGCAGGAGCTTGCCCAGTTCCAAGGAAGAAGGAGCTAAGCACTATCTAAGTACACCTGGATGATCCACACCTAAGGCCACACCACCCAGGTGGGGTCCAGGAATGTTAAACTAAAAAGTCCCTGAGCATGAGCTAATCAGCAGCACACCTGCACCCTTGACCCATGTAACCCTCCCTGCCTTGTGGTTTTGCCTATAAAGAGCTCGTGTGACTTCGGGTGCTCAGCTCTTCCTTGCACCACCCTTCCTTGCAGGTGTGGGTGTGGGGAACAAGCTCCCTGCCTGGCTTGTATCACACTGACAATAAACCTTGCTGTTGCATTTTGGGCATCTCTGTCTTCAGTGGTCTCTGGGAAACCCAGCTTTGGGCATCACAACTAGTTTGGCTAAGCTGGTGGGCACATGTGCTCCAAAGCCCCCCGGTCTGATGCACTGGGGTGAAAAGTGTGTGCCACCATGCCTGGCTTTTGCCATGGGCTCTGGGATCTGGCTCAGGTCCTTATGCTTTCAAGGCAAGCATTTACCAACTGAGCTGTCTTTGCTTGGTATATATTTTGTCTACAGCTCGGTTTAAATTTCATTGCTTAATAAGCTGTTGTTTCTTTTTATTGTTGAAGCTTTGAGTCATTTTCAATTTTTCCCTATTAAGAAAAGTGCTGCACTGCATAGGTGCCTGGCATGTGGTTCGATTAAATGTTTTCTTGTTTCAACAAGGTTGTTTTTAAGTTGTATGTTCCAAGTTTAATGACAAAAAAATTTGATGAAAGAATAAAGTTTAAATTTTATATGTAGAGTGTCTCTGCATAGTGTTAGAGGGTCTTAGTACCCAAGTGCACACTTTACAGTGAGTACAGGTACCGTCTTGGTTTGTCTAAGACAATTTACAGCTCTCATCACAACATAATTAAAAACGCTCTTTTTTTTATTAAATATTTTTCTTTTTTTTTAAACTAACTTTATTTATTTATTTATTTGCCTTGGTGTTTGCCTGGAACTCGAACTACAGACAGTTGTTAGCTGCCATGTGGGTGCTGGGAATCGAACCCGGGTCCTCTGGAAGAGCAGATGGTGCTTTTAACCGCTGAGCCATCTCTCCAGCCCCTAAAAACGCTCTCTTTTTATTCTTCAAAGATTTTCAGCTTGTATGAAATCATATGATCCCCTAAGTATAGGAAATTAAGACAGTATATAAAAGTTCCAAAAATAAACGTTACATATTCCTATACTATTGCTCCATGATGAGATTGAAAACATATCCAAGTGATGATATTAAATGTCTGTTATATGCAGGCACTTTTCTAGATGTTAGAGATAAATCAGTAATTAAAACATAAATTAATGTTCTCGAGCTAACTGTAGCTAGAAGTGGCAGCACAGCTTTTTTCACACTTGGGATGCAGAAGCAGGAGGATCTTTGACTTTGAGGACAGCCTTGTCTACATAGCAAACTCCAGGACAGTCAGGTCTGCATAGACCCTTTCTTAAATCCCCCCATGTAACTATAATAGTAAGAATTACTGTAGTCATACATTTATCGTTTACTATGTGACAAGGTTTGTGTAAAATGTGTATGCATGGTTATTTTAATCCTCTAAATGCCAAAATGACGTGGATAGTATTAGGATCTTTTAATTACAACTTCTATTTTCTTCTATAGTTGATAAAAACAAGTATTGATGTTACTCAGTGGTAGAGCACTTTACTAGTATACACAGGGTTTGATCCTCAGCACTGATAATAATAATTAATAATAATGATATATGTATATCTACCTATAGATAGGAAACTTAGATTCATAGAAATGAACTCTGCTCAAGACAGATATAACAGGTTCTGGTTTAGGTTTCCCATCTCCAGCGCTGTGCTGTGTTGTCTCCTGTATTGAAATTGTGAGGATTCTCCATCCTACCCATGTCACAGATGGGAAGGTGAGGGCACCTTTAGCAAGTTGTTGCTCAAGTGGGTCATTGTAGAAAGAACAGTGGCTCTTCCTGGATTCTATTTCATCTCTGACTCTTGATATTCCTTTCTCTTCCCTTCAAATCTGTCTTCTACTTTAAACTTTATTCAACATTCACTTATATTCTCTGCTTTGCTCTTTTTTTTTTTCCTGCTTTATTGTATTTCTCTAACCTTAGTCATCCATTCCCTTTTCAGTCTCTGCATACATACATAGTTCCTTCTTCCTAAATGTTCTCTTTCATTTTTCCACATTAGACCACAACCCATCTAGGCTGGGTCATGGTGGCACATGCCTTTAATCCCAGCCATCAGGAGGCAGGGGCAGGCAGATCTCTGTGAGGTCATCCTAGTTTACAGAGTGAGTTCCAGGACAGCCAGAGCTACTCAGAGAAAACTGGGGGAAAACCAAACAAACTAAACCAGTCTTTTCTGTAAGACTAAAGTTCCTGGAGAAGCCCAGCTGCACCCGTTTGTTCATTTTAAAAGTCTACACGTTGGGAACATTTTCAAAGGTAGTGGGTATGAGTGTTTGTAAGCATCAATTGTACCCCTCTGACGCTGAGCAAATGATGTAACTTCTCAGACTAGATTTCTATATCTGATTTTAGACAGGGTCTCACTCTTTAACCTTAGTTGCCTTGACTACAAGCTGACTCAAACTTGCTATGTAGACCAGGCTGCCCTTGAACTAATGGAGATGCCTGTCTGCCTTCCAAGTGCTGGGATTAAAGTTCTGTTCTGCCATGCCTGGTAAGAAATTCATTCTCATTGTGCCAATTGTGGTGCTGTTATGAAGGTTTGAGGGCCAGCCAAGCAGTGGCATGTGTCTGGGGTGCCAACATTCAGGAAGAAGTAGAAGGATTGCAAGCTTGAGACCAGCCTGAGCTACACAGCAAGACTGTGCGAGAGCAAGTGCTGCAGGATACAGTGTGTCTAGTGTGAGCCCTGAGTTCTGGCCACACCTCTGCAGGGAGAAAAACATCTGAGAAAGTAATGCATGTGAAAGGGCTGTGAAAATACCTTAAGCTTTGAGTATAATTATGAGAAACTAGCTGGTGCTGGGCTTCAATTCCACAATAGAATCTGAAGATTCTTACTTGGTTCTTTTTTGTATCAGTAGTTTATTAGATTTTCTGTTACTGTTCCCACTTATTTTAGCTATGTATACTTTTGTATTTAGTTAAAATTAGCAGGTTTTCTGGAGTCAAAAATAAAGAACGCCATTAACTTTGGGGACACATTAAACAAATTTCCCCACCACCACGAACTAGAGAACCTTAGAAGATGATCTTTCTAAGGAGAAACTGACTATAATGTCCATTAACACTTTCCCAGCCTGTAAAATCTTGATGAAGGAAATTGTTTCAAGATTATTGCATTGTGCCCTTATTATGCCATCTAGTGATCACAATGTATATTGCGTGTTAATTTTTTTCATTTTCTATTTTGGGTGTTTGTTTTGAGACAGTTTGGCCTCATTATGTATTTGAGGCTGGCCTTGAACTCAGCCCTCCTCCTGGAAGCACCAGTGTGTACTAGCATACCCACTTAGAGATTTTAAATCTGTAGATGTAAACGTATAAATATAAATCTGTATGTTCTCTTCCTCTCTCTGGCCTTACACTCCTGGACCTCAGGTGATCTTCCTGCCCTAGTGTCCTGAGTAGCTGGAATTACTGCGTGCAGCACCCTGACCAGCTTTAGGTCTTTTTTGCTTTAAACTTAGCATTTTTATCTTAAAGGCCAATGTACTAGTGGTATATCTCTTAATGTAGAACTCTAATACAGTAGAAATTTGCTGTGTTTAATTTGGGACTATCTTTTTATTTTCCCTACTACTTAATATTTTTGCAACTTGCAGGTTTTTTTTTTTTTTAAGCAATTCTGTAAGGTTTTTAATGTTTATCATTTTGTGGTTAATGAGGTGACTTAAAATTTCATTGATTTATCTTTTAACCTAAGAAGTTAAAAGCTAAGCAGTGGTGGCAAATTCCTGTAATCGCACTTGAGAGGCAGAGGTGGAAGAATCACAAGCCATTGGCCAGCTTGGGCTGTAATGAGACCCTCTCCAAGCCTGGCAGTGGTGGTACACTCTGTAAATTCCAGGGCAGCCAGGGCTGTGCTACACAGAGAAGCCCTGTCCCAAGCCAACATGAACAACAAAAAACTTTATTTCTCATTGATTCTGACTATAAATTCTTAACTTCTTTCATAGGTATTAAAAAAGATATTGAGAAGCTTTGTGAAGCTGTACCACAGCTTGTCAATCTGTTCAAAATTAAGGACAAAATTGGAGAAGGTAATTAAGGGTTGTGGTGATATGTTACATATTTAATAAAACCTAGAATATCAAGAGATCAACCCACAGTCAAAAACTAGGCAGACATAGCTCAGGAAGTTCTTGATCTTTTGACTACAAGGCCAAACAGCTGGGCTTCAATGGCACATACCTTTAATTCTAGCACAGGAAAAACCAGAAGTGACCTACGCCCTTAATCCCATAACTCCAGAGACAGAGAATTTTCTGTGTTTCTGTGAATTCAAGACTGACTACCAAATAGAGTAGCTCCCACCTTTAATTCCAACCTGGATGGGATACCACTGGGGAGAAGGGTATTTAAGGCAGGCATAAGAGAACAGGAGCAATTAGAAGCGACCAGGAGAGAGGCTAAGAAGCTGGAAGACAGCTGGGTGAGATTTGACTGTAGTGTTTCCTCTCTCTGATATTTCAGCCTTTCCCTGACATCTGACTGAGTCTCTTTCATTACAACTCGAATTCGTGCAACAAAGGGTATATTTTACTGTTAAACTGTTGAAACCATGGTAATGTTAGCAACTCAGGTAACAGATTTTTCTCCCCCTTGGAAAGAATGGACGTAATAATTATTTAGGATAAAACAAACATTCATAACTTACTATTATTCCATTAAGACATTTATTCTCGTTTACCTTATTTTTAAAGCCTAATACTGAAAAATGTACTAAATTGCTTTCTAGGCACCTTCAGCTCCGTTTATTTGGCCACGGCTCAGTTGCAAGTGGGACATGAAGAGAAAATTGCTCTGAAACACTTAATTCCAACAAGTCATCCCATAAGAATTGCAGCAGAACTTCAGTGTCTGACAGTTGCGGGGTAGGCAGTTTAAAGACATCTCAACTGAACTGGCTGTCTATGGTTTATAATATTTACAGTAGTTTAACAAGAGTGATGAGATTGTGCCTGAATTAAAGTTTCCAGTCACCTGTTTGCTTTTGGCTAGTGCTTTGCCTTATATCTTGTGCTAGTTAAATTTCTATTAATCCTTTCGGAGATAATTTCTCTTGGGGTCCAGCCTGGCTTCCTGTTTGTATTCCTTATCTGTTGTGACCTTCTTTTATGACCAACAGTTAGCCTTCCTTGGCTTATGATCTGAGCTTGTTCTTCATGGGAAGAACTGTACATTTCCAGTGCTAACAGCTACGTCTCCATGTTTCTCTCGGAGCAGAGACATTTGCCATATCTCCACCCTTAGTTTCTCTGTGCTAGGTCAGTCCTGTCACTGTGGACATGATGACCAATGTCACCTGCTCTGAGTCCTTCGTCTTCTCATTGCACTATTGTCCCTTTCCTCTTTTTAGTGGCCATTTTTGACACTTGTCTTTGGCCACACACTCAGTTGTTGCTCTCTGTTGAACATAATTGACTTTTTTAATAGACACAAAATAATTGCACATTTATAGAGTATGATACAGTGATTTTATACAAGCAAATAATTTATAATGATCAAATCAGGTTCAGTAATTCTGTCTCCTAAAATATGTGTTTCTTTTTGTATTTTCAAACTGCAGATGAAATTTATAAATAAATTGTCCTGAACTATAGTCACCCTACTCCCTAACCCTGACATCCCATTAGGGCCGAGTGTTTCAGAGCTTTGGCTGATTATAGTGATGGTCAGTGAATGTTACTTCTTTTTAAAACTTTTTTCCGCTAATAAGCCTTGTTATCTATCTGCCACTTCCCCAGTTAAAACTGCAGATATCTGATTTTGGATCGTCATTGTAATCTTGTAACTGGTGCTATTTTTGTTTGAAAATTTTGTCTTTTCTATGTTAGTTAAATGCTTATATTCACTAATGTGACTTTGCACTTTCTAATAGTAAGTACATATGCATTGCTAAAATAATTAATTTTTTAAGGCATAAGTTGCAGTGCACCTGATCTCCCCTCTAAAGCTCACTCTGCATTTTCCTCCAGGGGCCAAGACAACGTCATGGGAGTTAAATACTGCTTCCGGAAAAATGACCATGTGGTTATTGCCATGCCTTATCTGGAACATGAGTCATTTGTGGTAGGTTTTAATAGTTTTATAACTTTAATGAGCTAAATGAGTTGAAATAGTTTTGTGACTTTATTTATAACTTTATTTTAGGACATTTTGAATTCTCTTTCCTTTCAAGAAGTACGGGAATATATGTTTAATCTCTTCATAGCTTTGAAACGGATTCATCAGTTTGGTATTGTTCACCGTGATGTAAAGCCCAGCAATTTTTTATATAATAGACGCCTGAAAAAGTAAGTGGAAGAATCCCGAAAACATTTACACTAAATTTGTGCTATGTTTTTCATCTCTTAGACATACAGTGTGAACAGCTAAAATATTCACATTGTTTCTGTTCAAGTTTTTATTATGATTAGGGAGAGAAAATGCAATGGGGAAAATAAAATTATAATAACAAAGTGTATATCATGAGATACACACTTACATGAGAGAAACTTAAGAATCTTTTGCATTTTGACCTTAGAGCCCTTATTTCTGTGCTTCATATTCTTATTTTAGTAAATGGGAGCATTGGACAACACAATCAGCTTTCTTTTTTAACACCAAAGTTGTTATGTGTTTATTTTTGTTGATTAAATATGGAAGAGATATGAGCTGAAAATAGTATCTATATTATATATCATACTTAGAATGATAAAGAAATTAAGACTAATTCTATAGACCTTATGTTTTTCTATAATTTCTCTATACCTGTTTCATTAGAATTACCCATTGTAATACCCCTTTCCCACTACTGAATGGCCAAGGATTTTGCTTTTTGTTTCTGTTATTCATCCCTGTTCTGCCTGTCTCTGCACAGGACAGAAGTAGAAGAGCGCTTACCTGACTGGCCAGGTTAAGGATTCATTTCTCTCTGATTGTCAGTCTTAGCTATTAAGTTCTTTAGAATTTTTCTATCTTTTTTTAGACTATTATAGATTCTTTTTAAAATAATTTATTTAACTTTATTTTATGTGCATTGGTGTGAAGGTGTCAGATCCCCTAGAACTAGAGTTACAGACATTTGAGCTGCCATGTGGGTGCTGGGAATTGAACCTGGGTCCTCTGGAAGAGCAGACAGTGCTCCTAACCTCTGAGCCATCTCTCTAGCCCCTCCATTAAAAATTCCTAATAAATTACAGTTTCTGAATGTGGTTTGAGAGCATTACAATGTTATTAAGATTATCTCTATAGGAGAGTGATAATACTTAATTTTGCTTCTTAGGTATGCCTTAGTGGACTTTGGTTTGGCCCAAGGAACTCATGACACAAAAATAGAGCTTCTGAAGTTTGTCCAATATGAGGCTCAGCAGGAAGGTTGTTCACGAAACAAGTACCATGGAGTCACTGGACACAAGGGCTCACTGAGTCGCCCAGCACCTAAAAATCTGGATCAGCAGTGTGCCGCCAAAACTTCTGTCAAAAGATCCTACGCAAACACACAGATTCACATAAAACAGGGAAAAGATGGAAAGGTTCTACCTTTTATATTTTTAAGTATAAACAGTTAGGAGTTCTCCATCAACCAACAGAGGGAAACAGAATGCTGGGGTAGTAGTTGAGATCGAAAAGCTTTTCAAAAAACCTGTTAAATGTTTCAGATGGTTAGTTTTTTGTTTTTGTTTTTCCAGTAAGATTGTTACTCTATTTCAAACTAGAAATTTCTACTTTGTTAACTTTCAGTCTTTGCAGTTATAAATTACATTGTATGTGGGGGTGTTACCTGTATGTTACAAAATGTAGATGTCCTTTCTCCTTTTTAAAAAGCATTATAGGGGAAATTCTGAAGCATCTTTCTCCAGTTTAGCTGCACAAGAAAATGAAGCATCTGTGCAAGTGGCTGTGTGTGTGTGTTTGTGTATGTGTGTGTTTGTGTTTATACACTGTGGTGACAGTTTCCTAGACTATTCTCTCGTTTCACCGAGTGTTTTGGTGCCTGAGAATGTCTTGGATGTGTCTGTTTTTGTTATATGTCACTTAACTTTTTCAAAACTGTAGCAAAGCACAGCTGGGAGAAAGTGTTACAGATGTAACCGTATTTTTCTTTTTTGTTGGCATTATAGGAGGGATCTGTAGGCCTTTCTGTCCAGCGCTCTGTTTTTGGAGAAAGAAATTTCAATGTACACAGCTCCATTTCACATGAGAGCCCTGCAGAGAAAGTAAGTAATGTAGCTTGGTAGCTCCCCATCAGTCAGCCGCATGCTGAGCTCAGGGAGTCCAGGAGTTAGCACTAGGGCAGGTCATACAGTGGATTTGGCAGAGGCCAGATTTACTCAAAATTCAATCATCTTTTATTTTTTTCCTGAAGTTTTTGGTGAAGTTTTTAATTCTGACTTGTGTTGTTATTTGTTCTCTAGAGGAGCATTTAGAACAGGGCTAGACTTCACCTGAGCTCCCAGCCCCTCCAGTCCCCACACAGCAATGTAAAAAATATACCTGTAAAGTGCCTTGAGGTTAGACGATTTTAAATTGACTTAGGGACCCTGTGCCATCCAGAGCTCAAACAACAGATTGACTTGGTGTAACTGTGCAGGTTACAGGTGTGAAATGAAGTTAGACCTTAGTAACTACTGCACAGCAGTCCTCTAGCACATCAGGGAATACAGTGTCCAGCAAATTTTAATATTACACACAAAACCAAGCCTTCTTTTTTTTCTTTTCTTTTTTTTTTTTTTTGAGATGAGTTTTACTGCAGTGCCTACGCTGGCATTGAACTTGGAATCCTCCTGCCTCAGCCTCCCTAGTTCAGCTATTACTAACATATATGACCATATCCAATGGCCTAAAACATTTAATAGACAGCTGTTGAATTGCATTGCAGTCTGGCGGCTTCTTCAGCAGCTTAGAATGAAACTTATGCTTCTGATAATGCTTTTTACCATGCCAGCATTTGAAGGCATCATGTTAAATGTCACAAAAAATGAAAATAGAATTTTTTTTTTTTTTTTTTAGCTCATAAAGCAATCCAAGTCTGTGGACATAATCTCAAGGAAGCTAGCAACAAAGAAGACAGCCATTTCCATGAAAGCTATGACTAGTGTGGTGAGGAAAACTACCAGTTCTTGCCCAGCTGTCCAGACCTGTGACTGTTATGGAACAGATAAAGTCTGTAGCACTTGCATGTCAAGGTAAGGTGTTGTGCATTGTTGTAGAGTCACAGCATGCTGCCAGCCGAGAATAGAATTGGGAATAACTGGTGGGATATTGGCTTATCAAGTGAAAGGGAGTAAACATGGGCCCTGTACACAGCAGTACGTGGACAAATATCTTCATTTGGTGAAAACACTGTCTGGAAAACACATTTGCTCTCTATGCAACGTAGGTGGGTGGAGGAGGCTCTTGGAGACATTTCTTGCAGAAGTCATTGTTTCTGTCGACTTTGCCTGTGTTAAATAACCAGAACCAAATAATACTTCTTACTGGTCTCTGCCTTGAAAGATTTCCCTTTAGTCTGGGTTTTTTTTAAGTTCTTCCTGATTAACTCAAATCTACATGTGAGTATATCAGTAACTCAGGATCCCCAAACAAAAGAATTTTTATATAAATTTCTGTTACATTCTGTTTTTCTATTACAGTTTTTATTATCTACCGTCTGTTTTTATACTTGGAAATTTGTCTGGGATAAGGCCAGGCTGTGGGGGCTGGTAAGGGAGAATGAAAGTAAAATTCAGAATGTTTATCATGTCAATTTTCAGTGCTTAAAAGAATTTTATTTATATTGACTTCAGGACATAATTTTATGTGAACTAAATGGATGGCTTACTTTTTTGCCTTGATATAGTTCAAATATAGCATTTTCCTAGGTTAGTTTTTTGTTGTTGTTGTTTGTTTGTTTTTTGTTTGTTTTGAGACTGGGTCTCTGTGTAGCCTTGGCTGTCCTAGAACTCTCTATGTAGACCAGGTTGTTTCAGGGCTCTATCTGTAGACCATGTTGTCCTAGAGCTCTGTCTATGTAGACCAGGCTAGCTTCTGTCTCCCGAGCTAGAATGAATTAAAGGTGGGCACCACCATACCTCAGTAACAACTAGATGTCTTATTTCTTCTTCGTAAGGCGGCAACAGGTTGCCCCTCGAGCAGGTACACCAGGATTCAGAGCACCAGAGGTCCTGACAAAGTGTCCTAACCAAACCACAGGTACGTAGCACAAGTACAGACCCATTCAGATTGCTTATTCCAGATGTGTTTTGTTTTGTCATCATCATTGACGCCCAGCTCTGAGCCCCTAGTAGCTACAGTGGTGCTACAGTTCCAGTTTAAGATAATCATTTCTGTTTGGAACTTTCTGGTCTTAATGCTGCTTTTCTAAAAGTGACATTGCATATCAGGAAAGCTGTGTTCAGTAGTTTGTGTCACCATTGAATTGTAGTTTACCTGTTTGCTTAATACCTCAGAGGTTTTCTGTGGTACAGATAAATTTTTTGATTATTTTGTTATCATGAAAATGATGCAATAGCAATTAACAGGTTTTGAAAAAGAGAAAAAGAGAAAAAGAAAAAAAAAAAAAAAAGAGAAAAAGTTTCTAGAATCTAGAAAGTCAAAGAGCCTAGAAGGCACCCTGTCAAATGCATTGGTAGTTCCTGTTGTAAGTGGCACCTGGAGACACCATGTTGTTAGATGAATGAGATGACTCCTGCTGTTGACTTGGATCACGAGCTGTGAAGAAATCATTTGTGCATTATGTACCTGTCCTGTGCTTGCTGATTGAGTGTGAATTGAGTATGACTCTCTAGTTACATTATAGTTAGGATACATGGGGTTATAATTGTAAAATGACTTGTTGAATGTGGTAATAAAACTGTATAGGGTATAGAAGGGCATTTGTACAGGATATAGAGGGGCATTTTCTCAGGTCCACTCTGTAAGCATGGCTCCAACACCTCTGCCATATTAAAAAGCCGCCAAAAGGGACAAAATCAACAATCAATACTAACATTAAAAAAAAACTTCTAGTTAAAAAAATAATTAAAAATTCACAATAATTTTTAAAAAAACCTTTAAACTAGTTAAAATATATATAAAAAATACATAGACTAAAAAAAATTTTAAAAGCCCCTTAAAAAAATAAAGATATAAAAAATATAAGGATAGCAAATACACAAAAAGTTTAGTTATAGTTTTTTTAACTTTTAATAAAATAGAAAAAGCAATTAATTACAAAAGCCACTAAGTTAAACAAACATATTTTAAAGATATCTTGACTTTAAAATTTAAGTCTAAAGATATGTTACTTAAAAAAAAGTTTCTGCTATTATTATCCACAAAAGATAAAAACCCATAAATTGTTTCCAGACAAATATAATTTCATCTGACAAAGCCACCTAAGAATTCTCTAATAAAAAAATCAACTTCCTAAATACCAATTAAAATAATCCATCTAGCCTCAAGACCCTATAAGATTGCCAGCACCCCTTAATCAACAAAAAAAAATAAAAAAAACTGTGTCCAAATTCTCCAAATATTATTTATAAATGTGTGCTTTCATTATAAATGGTTAATAGTCATATGATTTAAAAATGATTTTGGTTTATTAATACAAATTTAAGGTCAATTTTGTTATGCTGTATATATTTTTCTACCTTTTTTTTAAAGTATGATGTTTATGTAACTCATTTAAAATCATATGTAATTAAAAAATACAGATTAATAGTCAACTATGATAACCAAACTTATAGTCATGTTAGTTAAGTTTTTGTAAATATACAAAGATATATTTTAATTAAATAAGTAGTTTTCAAACACTTCAAAGGCCTACCAAATATGACATTTAAAATATTTTAAAAACTTAGACTTTTCTAGACAGTGAGACAGGTCTGCTTCTTGCAGCACCAATATATTTCAAAAAAGTAATACACATAAAATTTATTTTGTGGCAGCAGTTAGCCACTAGACAAAAAAAAACTGTTCTTATATTGACTGCTTGACAATATGCTATATAAAATTCCATTAAAAAAGTGACCTCTGAACTTTGACAAAACAAACTGAGATAGTCTTTCAAGTTCCTGCTCTACAAAAATAAAAATAAAAATAAAAATGGCCAGGTATTCTTCAAGACACAGGAAAAAGCAACTGACAAACTATGCCAAGTTTCCTACATCACTAAAAAATATACCAGAGACTTTTATATGCTTATAGGCTAAAGATAAATGCCCCAATGTTACAAAAAAAAAACTTGAAGTGACTGTCCAGACAGACAAGTATCATCTCTGTCATTTCTAGATTTTTTTTTTTTTATTGGCAACTTAGGATGCAAAGTACTTTATTTTTAAACTTCTAAAGTTTGAACAAAAGAGAGCCTAGTTTAGATGAGTTTCCAAGCTCAATGTGCTTACACTTGCATGGAGCACATTTTCTGGCTGACAAACAGTTCCTAACACCCTAGGTGGGTGCCTACGTTCTGATTTGTGAGTGGTGAGCTGACCAGCGTCCGCTGGTAACGTCCCTTTTTTCCTTGATAAGGGCTTAACAAACATTAGGCACTGTTGTAGTCTTACACAGCCAGTGCTGTTCCGAATGTCTCGTGGGAGGCATACACCATGTACAGAAAGCCGTCTTCATCCTTCTCACTCTCAGTACACTTCAGAGATGGGCGTGGACACACTCACCATGCTGTGCCCATTTACCAGGAGGAAGAAAGCTTGATTGGCATTAAGCTGTAAGCCCCTTCTAATTATCTTGATGAGCTCACTCATATTCACATGATCGGGTACAAGGAACTTGGTTTTGTCCAGGAAGGGCAATTGCTTCTCATCCTTGTATCGCTCTATTATCACCGGGATCTTGGTGGGATGCTGCTCCCGGATGAGCCGGACATCTTCTACTCTTTGTTCGAAGCTGCGGCGCTGCTTGAAGGTCTTTTTGGACAGTATGGCGAGGGGGTCCGGGGTCGGAGGCTCTAGCTCCGGCAACGGTGACTTCCATTTCTAGATTTTAAAAATTGTTTATACTTTCTGTTTTCTTGAGTAATATTATATCCTTCTGTAGCCTTTGATATAGCTAAAGGTTTAATGATTATAAATACAGTTTTTCTTAGTTATTTTAAAAGGTACATTAAATATAAAGCTCTAGACTCATAAAAATAAGATAGACAATAAAATATTTTCTTTAATTTTGCTAATTACAAATAAACTAAATATTATAACTAATTCTTACTTGATAGCTGTTTTATTATATATAGTTCTGCTATATTAAAACCTTTCTTTTTGATTAAACAAAAAATAATAAAAATGTTTATTTATATAGTATAAGTAAATAACTATTTTGGCCTATGTGAGACACCGTAAAAATAGACACGTGGCCAAATAGATTAATAAAAATAAGTTAAATTAAAATAAAAAAGTTAACAATGTACCTAAGATATAGGCCAAACAAAATAAAATCAATATAAGTGTCTAAGTTTTTTTTTTTTTTAAAGTTACCATAGCCAGGTCCGGACTAAAAGAAAACCCTTTTACAACACAGAGGGGTTATGAAAAGAAGTTTATAGGGAAGATAACCTCTGGGAAATACTCTAGAGTCAGAGATTGGCATTGAGCATGACCTGAGAAACTCTAGAAACAGCATAGTCTAGCTATATAGGAAACCATAAATTTAGAGTTGCTTAATGTAAAATGGAAATCAGGAGATGACTGGCAGTACACTGGGAAGACACACACTACAGTTGTTAAAGCTCCTAGACTGTGGGCCATACATGCCATTCAAAGAAAGGCAGCAAGGATCATCAAGTCACTGCACATGTTCAGGAAGAGTAGATTCTGTAGGCTCCTATCTTCCCCTGGTCCAGGTAAGAGGTGAGAAATATGTGAATTATGGCGTTGTATGACAGGAGTTGGGGAAAGGTAAGGAATTGGTAAACATGGCTTACTAGGTGTAGTAGGTGTTGGTTGTCAACACTTGCATGGGGTATTGAGGAGTTTATACTACTAGTCTGAGGGCCGTGGACATGAGCCCAGAAACAAGGTAGTGAAGAAGAGTCTAGGCTGGCTTATAGGGAAGGGTGAGATTGGACTAAGCCATAGCAGGCTTGAGGTTTATGGCATGTCTGAATAGAATGCCCTGCAGAGTAAGAGTTAGGTCTGGAGCTAGGGGAAGGGGCTGGAATGGAAATGCCCTGAGCATCAGAATACAAATGGTGGTTACAGCTGTAAAGTGGGTGGAGCTCTGAGGGACGTATGCAGAGAAGAAATTGGAATTGTGAGGAAGCTTAGCACAGGGAGGAGAAGACACTGAAGGGCAGAGGTGACTGGCCGGGGCATAGCAATGACTTCATAGGAGGGAGCTCAAGCCAGGCTGGGCTCACATCCAGGGTTGTCGCTGTGCTGGTGTTAGTGCTCACTGTGTCTTAGATGGCACTACCAAGTTGCCATCTTGAAAAGCATCTAGATTGTCATCCCATGTAGCTGTTGTATTTCCTTTGATCGTATAAAATGTACATTTACCTACAGTTTTCTATTGATGAAATTTTTCTAATACACTACTGTGTTCAAGAGAGAAAACTATTTTGCAGAAAGAATGTATAATTAGAGATGTGGTTATACAAGAAAGTTAAATATCTATTCCAGAACTACATGATGGGAATTCTGTTGTCCTAACTCTAAAGGCCTCTCAGATGATGTTAGTTCGCAGCAGGGGTCTACAGCTTCCAGCTTAGATGGTCATAGGTTCACAAGTCTGTCTTCTGTCGCAGCGATTGACATGTGGTCTGCAGGTGTCATCTTCCTCTCCCTGCTCAGTGGGCGGTACCCATTTTACAAGGCCAGTGATGATCTAACTGCTTTGGCTCAAATCATGACAATTCGAGGGTCCAGGGAAACTATCCAGGCTGCTAAAGCTTTCGGTAAGTTTTATATCTTAGAACAATGTAGATGCTTTTGATTATCACCTTCAAATTGCCAAATAAATCGTTACAAAATTCTCCTAACAAATAAACTTTCAGAATTTATAAAGTCATCTACTCTTAGGAAATTATTCACTTGCTTGAAAAGTTGTTTTCTTTAGAACATACAATCATTTGTAATTATCACACATGGAGTACTCTAGTATTGAAAGCTAAACTTTACATTTCATTGTCAACTAACTAGAAAAAAAATCAGCTTTGTAATTTTTAACTCTTCAACTGGAATTTGACTTTTATTATGTAATGTTTTAATAGTAAATTTTAATCTCTTGTATATTAAGCATCAGGTACTTGGCACTGAAGTAAGGACCAGTGTCAGGGAAGATAACAGAAATGTGTGTTACTGGTCCTTAGTGTCCTTGGGGTTAGGGTGTCAGAGAAGTAAACCCAATAAGTATACCTTCACTTACAGTGTATTGTCATACATATATGTAATTTCTTTTTGAGACAGGTTCTCATTGTATACCTTTGGCTGGCCTCGAACTCACATAAATCCTCCTGTATTTGCCTCCTGAGTGCTTGTAATACAGCTGTGTGATACACACCCAGATCCTTAGCTTAGATATTAGCAACACAGGTTAAAACAGATAATGCATTCTGCGGAGTACCTGAGAATTACTTCAGCCTTGCTCTGGTAGCCTAAACTCAAGCAGTATTGTAGTTGCTACTTTCCAGCTTGGGTGTGTTTGAGTCAGTGAATGATTTGGACAAACTCAGTTGGCCTACCTCCAAAGCAACCAAGATATGTGCCCAGCCCCAGGACCATGGTTCTTAAAGAGGAATATGTATTAGAATTGACTGAAAGCTTTAAGAACATCCTTCTGTCTACACCCTGCCTACAGGAAAAAAACAATTTTAAAAAATGGGATACTTATTAGGACTACTTCTGTTCTAATGATTATTAAAACGGCCTTGCTTTGGATCATCAGTTGCCAAGGTCTAATGTGCCAGAAAAAACTGTTGTGGTCTTTAGGAGAGTCTAAAACAGGTGCCAGAAAGTATGTCTGCAGCACTGACTGCAGTTTGTACCTGTCCAACCAGCATCTACAGGCTGAAATAATACACACAGGAGAGGGACAGTGCTGTCTTGAAATTAGAATTGTGGGCTGGAGAGATGGCTCAGAGGTTAAGAGCTGCTCTTTCAGAGGACCCAGGGTTCAATTCCCAGCAACCACATGATGGCTCATAACTATCTAGATGAGATCTGGTGCCTTCTTCTGGTACGTAGGCAAATGTATAGACAGATTGCTCTATGCATAAATATATATTTTAAAAAGAAGGAAAGAAATTAGAATTGCATTACAAAGAATAGAACATGCTTACATTTATTCTCAACTACTTAAAACTTTCCACCTCCCACTGAACAGCTTTAGGAGAAGGTCGGGGGTCTGGAGTTTGTCAGCCAGTACGAAAACATTTTGTCAGAAAGCTTGAATTCCTCATTGATAGTCAAAGTTATTATAATGAGGGCCAATAATGGAGTTACTTCAGTTCGATCTTATAAGCTTGAGCTGAGTGCAGAAGGCTCGGTGTCCACAGCTGCTGCTTCGTGACAGAGTGCTGACTAGCCAGTGTTGTGCAGAGCCTGTCCCATTGTAGGTGGGCCTTAAATACTCAGTGAATTGTATTGAATAAATTCAAAGAAAACTTTAAACTGAAACAAATGCCTGACATAGTATATCCTGACTGAATGTGTTTATTAGGCTGTTTCGCTCAATATTGTATTTAAATGTTCTCTTGGTCATCTGCTAAAATTTGAGAATACATATAGCCTGGGATGTGCTGAATGTTATCTTATATCAGAGCAAGCTAATAAATTAAGGGACAAAACTGTATGCTATCCCCTGGCTAGAATTTCCTCCCAAAATAGAAGTCAGTTTTAAAAGTCCAAATGGACTCACATGCTATATCCTCACTAGGCTTAGTTTGTGTTAATTTGCTTCCTCTGCTCTCCATTCCTGCCCACCTCAGATTTTCCTGTCTAGTGATTATTAGAATATGAATATGTAAAGGAGGCTTTTTATAACCCAGACGCTGCATACTCTTATCAAGGAATCCACATGTGCATCTCCTTGTTTAAAGCTGCATCTCTGTTTAATACAGTTCATAGTTGGCTGTTTCTGTCCTTCATTTTGCCCATTCTGATAATGAGTTGATGGCAGGTTATCTTGAAGACATTTGTTTTAAGAAGATTGTGAATGCGTGCAGACAGTTGATAGCAGGAGCCCTCCTCATTTGCTCTCCTTATTCTTGGAGGCACTGCTTGGTCATATGGCTATTTTTAACAAGCCAGTTTGCCAGGGCTGGAGAGATGGCTCAGGGGTTAGGAGCACTGGCTGCTCTCCCAGAGGATCCGAGTTCAATCCCCAGCACCCACATGCAGCTCACAACTGTCTGTAACTCCTGTTCCAGAGATCTGACGCCTTCATACCAATACACATAAATAAAGCTACATAAACTTTAAAAAAAAAAAAAAAAAAAAAAACAAGCCAGTTTGCCCTGGAAAGTCTCCTGTCTACCTACCAGACACTGGCATTATAGGTGTGCTGCCATACACAGTAGGCATGTGTGCAGGTTGTGGGGACCAGAACCCCAGTCCTCACACTTTATGCAGCAGGTGCTTTATCCACTTAGCTATCTCCCCAGCCTGACACTTGATTTGAAAAATCCTGAGGTCTGGTTTTGTTGATTCATCCATGAACATGCCTGGGGTAGGTACCAGGTCCTATTTATTGTGAGCTGGCAATAACAGAGCTTCAGTCCTAGACCAGGGAAACATTTACTATTCCAGAGAAAGATACTCAGAGAAGATAGAAAGGATATGGAGAGGTCGGGCTGCTGCTTCTAGATATCCAAGTAAATAAAGGCTCAGTACAGCACACAGTAACTGAGTATCCAGCTGTGTACCAGGAATGTGTAGGTGTGAGGCATTCAAAAACATCCTAAGCTTGGGGCTGGATTGATGGCTGAACTGTTAAGAGCACTGACTGCTCTTCCAGAGGACCGAGGTTCAATTCCCAGCATCCACATGGCATCTAACAACTGTCTGTAACTCCAGTCCCCAGTTCCAGGCAAACACCAAGGCAAATAAATAAGTTTAAAAAAAAAAAAAAAATTCTAATCTTTAAGGAACTCACAGTCTTACAAGTGAGACAGACATGTTTCATTAGTTACACAGTAAAGGTAGTAATTGAAATGTGCACAGAATCGACAGAAACTTTCTAAGTACAGATTTCACCAAAATGATTATTGAGCTAAGCAGAGGTCTGTACACAGGAATAGCCTAACACACCCAAGGCATGGAGGTTTGAAAGAGGGGGGAGGGTGGCAGCTCCAGCTCCTTAAAGGGAGAAGTTGGCGCAGCACAGTAAATCCCTGCCTTCTGTTTCCTGTTCCCTACTTTGTAGTCGGCTTTGAACTATGAAGGTTGAATACATTTGTGAGGCACAAGACTAGACTTACGTTTCTCATGAATTGCTTCTGGTATATATACTCAGGTCATTTTTTTTTTTTTTTTCTTTTAGGCAAATCAATTTTGTGTAGCAAAGAAGTCCCAGCACAAGACTTGAGAAAACTCTGTGAGAGACTGAGGGGTATGAACCCTGACACTCCCAGGTTAGCCGCTGATCCACCAGGGTATACTTCTCCAGAGAACACTGTCTATAAAGCTTCTTACCACGTACAGACGTCTCCAACACAGCACTTAAAGGATTCTGCACATAAAGGAGAGGGTGATGGCTGTGGGAGTCCCAGGGACTGTAGTACCTGCCTGGAAGGCTGGGACGCAGTACCTGATGAAGCCTATGACCTACTTGATAAACTTCTGGATCTAAACCCAGCTTCAAGAATAACAGCAGAGGCAGCCTTATTGCATCCATTCTTTAAAGACGTGCGCTCCTGATGTGGCTCTCATTTCTGTCGCTGTTGTGTGCTGTGTGGTAGGGA
>PVIH01015332.1:0-50070 GCA_004025045.1 Sigmodon hispidus | reverse complement strand
CTTTTCTTTTGCAGCTCTTAAAATTTTTTCTTTGTTCTGTATGTTTTGTGTCTTGATTATAATGTGGCGCGCTGACTTTTTTTTGGGATCATATCTATTTGGTGTTCTGTAAGCTTCTTGTATCTTTATAGGCATTTCCTTGTTCAGGTTAGGGAAGTTTTCTTCTATGATTTTATTGAAAACATTATCTGTGCCTTTTCCAGGTCATTTCTTTAGATTTTCTACTTCCACTTTTGCCTCGTTTTGTGTCTTCTTCCTTGCTTCTATTTTAATTTTTAGTTCCTGGAATTTGTTGTTTTTCTTTTTCTTAGTTTTCTTTCAAGGACTTATTCATCTCCTCCAATTTTTTGTTTGTATTTTCTTTTATTTCTTTAAGAAATTTTTTTTTATATCTTGTTTCACTGCTTCTATATTCTTCATAAAGTTGTTTTTAATGTTGTTTCCTTCCTTTTCCTCTTCATTGCTCTGTCCAGGACTTGGTGTTGTAGAGCCACCAGCTTTTTCTGGTGGTGCCTTGATGTTCTTTATATTATTATATGTATTCTTGCACTTGCCTCTGCCCATTTCTTCCTTGGTTCACTCTTAGTCAGCTCTTAGTCAGATCTTAGTCAGTTGTGGCTACAGGGTTGTGTGTTTTCTGTCTGCTTTTGGACACAGAGTCTGCATTATCTCTTACTCTGGTCTGGACATGAGGTCCACACAGTCTGAAGACATCCATCTATGATGATTCAGTTTTCCTTGGAGGCAGTACCCAAGCCATGGGATGTCCTTCCTGCTGTCTGTTTCTGATGATCACTGGGGAAGGTCTATCCTAATTTTCATCCAGAGAAGTACTGCGCATGAGGTCAGAGATGGGGCTATGTCTTTGCCCTCAGAGAGAAGGTCTCTGGCTGGCCTAGGAGCCAGAACCCTTTCATTTCTCTCTCAACTTTGAACATGGGGTTCACATGTGCAAATAATTTTTTAGAGAAAATCTGGAACAAAGTAATCAAAAATCTAAACTTGTCACTTGTTTATTTTTTGTCTTTAAAGTGACATAGAACAAACCAAGATATTTACAGCTGGTACAGCGTCTCTAAAATGAATTTCAATAGAATAACTGAATGCCTGTAATTGATATGCAATTGGAAAAAACTGAATGTGCGATTCCAGGATTAGCTGTTCACAGTGAAACTCTAAGACTTTATTCTTCATTTTCCTAGGACTCAGGTCAAGTTTGATTTATACAGTATACCCTGCAAATAGGTTAGTCGTCTTTTTATGGTCTATCCTAACCAATATTGCCTATATTACTTAATGTGTACAATATTGAATTGTTATTTAACTTTGTATGCATGCTGAAAGACCAAGGTTAAGGATAAATAAGTGGCTCAGCAGTTAAAAGCACCCACTGATTTTGCAGAGGGCCTGAGTTTCAATTGCTAATATCAAAGTTATGAAACTCAAAACACAACTCCAGCTCCACAGAATCTCATAGGACACTGCAGCACCTTCTTCCTGTCCCTGCAGTAACCTTCATTCATGTGTGCTAACCATTATATGAACAGACATATTCACCAAATTAAAAATAAAATAAATTTTTAAAAAGCCATAATCCATGAGACTTAAATAATTAACATCATGATCTTTATTATGATAAACTTCTCAGGAGACTATAGCTGTTTATTTTGGAGACATTTAGAAATTATGTGATTAATGTTGACTATTCTAAGGTTAAACTCAGTTATGTTCCAGAAGAAGAACCAATATCAGAAACCCTTGGAGATTATAGTTGGTATATTATTTTAATACAGTTCAAAGAACCTCTAATATTCAAAATTTAACATAAAATGGAAAACTTCCTCAGAAAATTATAAAAATTGCAATATGAGATAGTGTTATTTTGCGACATTTTAGAGTGCCGATGTTATACTTGTGTGATCATATTTAGATTCAATTTTTAAAAGAAAAATATACTGTGGCAGCTCAGAACACATCACTATGAGGAGGGTACTTGTGAATTAAGTGTATGTTATAGAAAATCTATTTACAGGAATGGGACTTCTAGGAAACAAATTGCCTATATTCATCAAAGGCTGAAATTCCTTTTCCAATCCTTTCGATATATTGAGTGTATCATTCTAGTATAACTAACACAGAGCAAGCTTGAAGGAATTATTTTGTGTATTCAGAGAATATTGTGGGGAAACTTTAGTGTATAACCCAGGACTGAAATATTTAATTAAGGAAGCTGTTAAATGTATAGCAAAGTTTGTATTAGCAATTGTTTGTGTTTCTATCCAAGGACTGGAATTATCAGAAGTAGATCAATGTAGCAAAGGCAAGACAGTTTTGTGCAATGGAGTTGGGAGAATTATGAATCTTAGAAAAATTTTAAGACATGTATATGGTTATATATTGTATATTTAACAAAAATAATCTGGAATATCAGAGGACAGAGTCACCCACAGAACCAAGACATAAATGTCAGGGAGTGGTGACTCATGCCTTTAATCTCATCTCTTAGGAAGCAGAGATCCACCTGGATCTCTGTGAGTTCAAGGCCTAACAGAGCCAGGTGGTGATGGCACACACCTTTGATCCTCTAGGAGTGTTGAACCAGGAAGTGAGATAGTTGGGCAGATAAAAATAAGAGATAGAGAGGCTTCCCTTGCCACTTCCCTTTATGACTGAGGACAGAGAGGTTGGAATTGGTGATTCCTGGAGACCAGCCTAAGAATTTGGACAGGTGACAAGTAACTGTGGTATGTTTCTCTGTCTTTCTGATATTTCAGCTTTTCCCTAATATCTGGTTCTGTGTTTTTATTATAATACCATGTGGAATTCATGCAATAGATGTGAGTTTATAACTAGTATAACAAGATGGGGAAACTCAAAAGGATACTACTATTTATTGCTAAGAGGAGAAAAACCAACCAAACAGACAAATGGAATAACCCAGACAAGTTGTCAGTGACTCTGGGGAGTGGCTTTGGCTGTTTTATTACTTTGGCTGCAGCAGGCTGGGCTGGATTCTTGGAGACCCAGGGGCTGCAGTAAACAGACAGCGGTGGTGCCCTGCTTTGGTCTAAGGTGTATTGAGAAGAAGTTTAATGAACTTTATTTAGGATAAATGCAGTAGAAGACCGAGATGTTAGCAGTTGAATTTGGAATATGGAAGTTATAGGGAGAAGGTGGGAAGAATTGAAAGAAGTTTAGAAATGGAGAGAAGAGACGGGGAGTGGGCAAAAAGCTTCCATTTGTACCTAACGATTGTTTTGAAAGTGAATTGTTGTAAAATGTGGCAAAATATAGTATTTTAGGAGGTCAAATTGATTAAGCTGCGTGAGGTCACTAAAGTTTAGGGGATTGAGCCAGCTAAATAAGTCATCACTTAGGTTGCTGTCTTAAGGGAAGCGAAAACACTCTAGAATATCCATTGATTTTAGGGTGAATTCGCTGGGACTTCACTCCATTATGCCAAACACCCCAAGATCCATCAACCCAGGAATATGGCTCCAGGGATATCTCCCACTCACACTGCAAGACTCCTCAGAGCCATGCATTATGTCAGAACTTGACAGCAAAGTCTAGAGGATGGGCGCCAGGAAAAGTCCTGTGAGTGAGTTCCATGGAAAAGCTTTAATAGTGGGAAATGCCAGGAGTGGGGGAAAACTTACCAATTGGAATGCAAGCTCCGAACGAGCAAATGGAAGGGCACATCTTGGCAGCAACTGTGTGAGGCTTTCATAGGTTATGTGCACTTAACTCTAAGAATTGGTCTCCTGAGTTTTGGCGCCAATGTTAATATTTTGCACATGAAAAGAACTTGTATGCTGCAAGAGAGCCATATGAGGTTTATTAAGGAGGGGGAGCGGGGAAAAAGGGAAGATAGCAGAGCAGGGAGGCAAAGAAGAAAGGAAGAAGAAGAGAGAGTCTTCCACATGGTTGGAGATTTTAAAGCTTAGGCATGCCTACACCACAGGCTTTGGAGCGAGTCCTTGCAGGTGAGGGTGTGGTTATAAACCAGCATATGTAACATTTAAATTAAATAGATTGGTCCTAGTTAAAGGTTCTATTTCCATTCCAATTTGAAACTTCTTGCTAAAATTTGGTGAATGTAGTTACTGATATAGAAATTTAACGTACTTAGCTTAATGATTCCTTTTCCAGACACTAATGTTCTGAACTATTCTCCAATTATTTTTATGCACAAATACCACCTGAAACTTTTTTAGAAAGTTTGTAGATCTTGGGTGTAGTTTGAACATCCCAACTGACATCCCAATCTGGTTATTTGATACCGCACTGTATTAGCAATAGCATTACATCTATTTTAGCAATAAACACCCACAGTTTAAATCTGCTTTCAAATAAAATTAAATAACTCATCATTAAAATTATAAAGTTAAGTTTTAGTCATGTTTTCTTAGCAACAATATGAAAAGTCCCAAAGTAGGACTAAATAAATATAAACTTACCACCAAGATATAACAGTTATCAGCATCAAACCAGATTTCCTTTTATTTTTTTCACTGTATATGTGTATGTTGTTTAAACATAAATATAAATATTTTATCATTCATTCCTTTTTGATTTAACAGCTATATTTATATGACTTCATACTACTGACCACTCAGCTTTCTGTCAAATTGTTAAATAATGTATTTCTTAACAGACATGTACATATCAATTGCTCAAAATTTTGACTGTAGCATAACCATCAGTCACATAATTCAACAAAGTAAATTTGCAGTTGTTTATGTATGTGCTAATGAAGAATAGAAAGAATTTCATAAAGCCTAGAAAGTGGAACATAATTGCATTAGATGATAACATAACTACACAGCATAAGAAACAGGGTATAGAACCTCTCCTCATCAAAAAATGGGTTTCATTTCTTTGAAGGCTTGTGTATCTTTCTAAACCTAATCTGCAGAGAAATCTGGCCCTTTTACAGCCAATTCTCTCACATTCACTGGGGTCAGAGTACTTAGAGAAACAGAAGTTTTGTTCTGTTTTTACTTTTACTCTCTGTAAAGCTTGTTTGCCCTTCTTGACCCTTTCTTGGCAGGCTGTAGACCACAGCTGTTTCAACTGACAGGGCAAGAGTCAGAAACCCTGTTAAGCTCAGGTGTTCCTTTTCATTAACACCATGTCAATTCAGGCTGTCAGAAAAAGCTGTTACAACTGTGACAACTGAACAACAGGTATGGCACAGGTGGGTTACCAGTTACTTGCATGTAATTCGAAAGGACTGGAATTGCCATTTATATATAATGGCAAAATAGCATCATAAAAATGTTATGCAAAATATCTTATTCTATTTATTAATAGAGCATGAATAGGGAAAATGGCAATGTGTATTTTAAAATACAAATAAAATTGTGCATTGTGTAATATGTGTGTTTGTTAATATGAGGAATGGCAGAATACAAAATGTTTTGATAGCTTTTTTTGCTAAAGTAATCAATAAAATTTGGGAAATTATGTAACATGCTCTAATATGAGCATCAAGCCATCTGATAAGTTAATATTCTTGTTAGTCATTTTTAGCATAATACATAATATTAATAGTCACAGCTGATTTCCTGCATTAGTATATGTGAAAATAACCATAAGGGCTAAAACATGGATCACCAGGCTCCATTTGTTGAAACATGAATTCTAGTTGTTATTAAATAAAATCTCAAAGCCAGATATTGGAGAAAAAGTTGGACTATCAGAGAGAAGTAGACTACACTCAATCCTCACCCAGCCACTTTTTCAGGGTAAAAGCTAACTTCCAGAGTCTTCAGCCAAACTTGTCACTTCTATATAATACCACACCCTCTGTCTACTTCTTAAATATCTTCTTCAGCCAGTTGTTTCACTTCTGAGTTCAACTCTTCATCATAATTCCAGAGTTAAAATTCTTGGTGTGAGCTGCTACTCTTTGGTAGTTAGGCCTTGAACTCAGAGAAACACAGAAAGATCTCTGTCTCTTGAGTTATTGGATTAAAGGCGTGAGTTATCACTCTCTGACCCTCCTGGCTTGACTGTGAGTGAATCTGTTCTCTGATATTGCAGACTGATTTTATTAAATATAAAATATATCACCAAAATTTGTAGAGTTCCTAATTAAGTGAGCTTGTTGTAGCATCCCAGAATGTGTATTTCTAAGTTCCCAAGTACTTTAGTTACCTTCTTAAACATATGACAAAATTTCAGAAATAAGCAATTAAAAAAAGGAAATGTTCATTTGGGTCACAGTTTTAGACGTTTTGATTCATAGTCCATTGGTTTCATTTTTAAATGACTATAATAAAGGAGACCATCTTGAAGAGGAATACACAATGAAAAAAATGGTGGTTACTTCATTAGGGTAAAAAAAGTAGAAACAGACAGGAAGCGTATAGTATCCAAATATACTGTTCAATGCCATAGCACAACTACCATATCTTACCAAATTCAAGCCCCCACTCTTAAATTTTCAAATGCTTAAACTTAAAAATATAAACACATAGGAACCTAACCACATCACCAGGTGATAGGAACCTAACGACATCACCAGGTGACACAGTGCTGCTGATGTGACATTCATATGAGAACAAGGCATCAGGTGATAACAGAATGCCCACTGTTGTGCAAAAGTGATACCAAAACATCAACTGACACACTTTATTAGTTATGTGTGTGTGTGTGTGTGTGTGTGTGTGTGTATTTTTATTGTGTATGGATACGTGTGAAGTTCAGAGAATGACATCAGGTCCCCTATAGCTTGAGATACAGTTGGTTGAGAGCCACTAAACATGGTGATAGGAAATGAACACATATCATCTGAAGGAGCAATAAACACTCTTAACCACTGAACTGTCTTTCAAACTTCAGTGGAAAACTCTTGACCATAACAAAGATGTCTATTGTTTATTCTGGAGTGATTTGTTATTGAACAGTAACAACAGAAGTACCAAGATGTACAGCTTTAAATTATTTCACATTCTTAGCAGAAAGTAAATCAGGATTCTAGATGGCCAAGAGATGAAAAGAGTATTATAGCTGTAGATCAACAATAGCTTCCACATCCAAATTGAATTCCAGGGTGCTTTATATATTAGGTGTGTTATAGATGTGTGCTTCAAGAGGAATAATGCAAAACATCTTTCAGAATCATCAGACATAAGGTATCTACATTTCTTTTCAATTTACAAATTATGTATGTAAAGATGACTTCAAAACAGTGATGTTTCTCTAGATACCACTACAGTTAAATCTTTTAAATTTTTATGTAATGTCACAGTTTAAAAAATTTAGGAGCATCTTTATAATAGTTATTCAGACAGGTATGTATGTTGCCTATAAAAGTGTGTATGTTTTTATAACAAAAGAACAGGAACCCTTAAGACTGAAGGAAGTAATTTTAAGAAGAGGACACCAACCTTCTTGAAAGGTAGGGTGGGTAGTTTAGGGACATATCTGTTTATCATTGTTTAAGGGGTTAGTTGCAAGTTCTTATTGTTGATGGTCAGGTAGGAAACTGAGCAAAGGAGGTTAGATTCAGCTCTTTCTGAAAAGAGAAAAAGGAGGAATATAAAAATGGCAAGATGAACGGGTAGATCATTGAATCTGTTTTTAGACTGAAAACAACTACTAGTCTCAAATATTTTACATTGGTGTGGATTTTTGTATATTGATACAAATTTAATGTTTAATGTACTATAAGATATTATATCTATGTAACTCATTTAAAATTATAAACTTATAGTCCTTGACAGTGACTATTACAAATTATTTAGGATAATTAAGATAATAATCAAACTTATAGTAAAAGGTAGATGCAGACAAAAGTAAGCTTTATTTAGCCTCATGTATTTTAGACAAATGATATTCAACACTTCAGAGATCTACAGAATATAGCATTAAAGAAGTTTTAATAACATAACCCTTTTCAGGAGAGTAAGATACATGTGCTCCTGGAAGAACCAATATACTTCAGGAAGGATAATGGGAATCAGAGAACATTCATATGTAGTTTCATTTCAGTGTGGCAAAGCTAGTCATTGGGCAAGAAACTTCCCTTGCCTTAATTGTTGACACAAAAGATGGTGACTGCCGAAATTTGCCCAGTCAAAGTAGGCAGTCCTTCCAAATTACTCTTTACGGAAAAGTCTACTAGACATAGGCCTGCAAGTTAAAGATCAATGCCTCAGTGTTGCCAATGTTGCAGAGGAAACTTATGTGACTTTCCTGAAAGATAGCTGCCTCTGTTATTTCTATAGTTTTGCAAATTGTTTTACTCTGTAATGCCTATTTACTCAAATAATATTTTATCTTTCTTGGATCTCTGATAGGGGTTGAAGGACAGAAGCACTAGGCAGTACAGCTTAAAATTATTGCTATTTCATTTGTTACCAAGTTCAGAAAAGAAACTAAAAAAAGATATAATTTTATAAGGTTGAGAGATATAAAAGCTTCTAAGAAAATGTTTTGAGTTCTAAAAGGTTATTTTTAGGCTAGTAAGACAAGTTATTATGGAAAGTGGTTTACATATAAATCTTTGGACTCACCAAAATAAAATATATAATAGAGTACTTCTCTAAATTTGCCAAACACAATGGACTGGGCACTGTCAATATAATTCTTTTTTTATTCCAGAACTCTTTTTATTTATAATCATTTTGTCAAGGGCAGTTATGATAGCTTGTCTGTTCACTGCTGCTCAGCACAGGTGTGTGTGCAGTGGCATGTCTGGTGTGAGAATAAAGGTGAAATGTGTTTGCCTTCACAGTACTCACACAGTGTGACTAAACTGGGAGTGCTGCTGTCTCCCAGAGACTTCCTCCCTGTAGTCAGCTCTCCATCTTGTTGTTAAAGAAATTTAAAACCAGAGATAGGAAATAGACACTTTATTGGAGGTATAAGGAATGAGAGAGTTTTGAGCCTAATGGTAAAGATGTGGGGACACTATAGAGATTTAAAATACATACTCTATTAAAATAAAAGCAGAAAGGATGTCACAAGAAATAATACAGCTCCCTGAAGCAAAGAACTGAAGCCCAGAGACTTTGGCTTTTATTAATGGAGCGTGGGATTCCCTTCCTCCCAGGTAGTGTGGGACTTGAACAGGAAAACAGAGTAACCACAGAAGAAGTATTTAACCACAGTATTTTTTTTATTTTAACCTGTGTGTCCTAGATCCCAGAGTGTTTCTAAGACATGGATGAATAATATCGAAATATGCTTTTTAGCTTTGGTTGTTCTGGGATAGGAGGAACTCACTCACTACTTATATTTACCCTAAGCATTGTATCAGGTGTGACATCCTTGACTTTAGTTGATTGGTCTTTAATGCTGCCATTAGGTACAGACAGTCTGTGGATTGTTATCATTTACAGACAGGCTGGTGCAGAGTTTATTCTAATTTCTTTTTTTATTATGAATAAAGTCTTATTTTTTTATCCAAGTATCCCCTTGTTCAAACTCTCTTCCTCCTCCAGCCCCTCCTAGTCACTCTCTCTTCTCCCTATTTCCTTATCTCCTCCCCAGCAAGGGTAGGAGGTCCTAAGGTCCGAAAGTGGCCTAGTTCAGCATCTACTCCAGGCAAATCCACTTACCTCATCCCAAAATCAAGAATAGGTCAGGTGTTCCTCTGGAGGGAATGGGCTCCAAAGTGCCAATCCAATGTGCTTCAGATCCCAAGCTGTTCAGTGGTTGTGGTTTGTGGCTTGGGTATGCTTTGCTTTTTTTTTTTAAGTCCACAAATAAGTGAGTACATCCCCTGCTTATCTTTCTGGGTTTGTGATACCTGGCTCAGGAAGATATTCTCCAAATCCATTTGCCTGCAAATTTTGGGATATCATTTTTTCTTACTGCTGAGTAGTACTCCATTGTGAAGTTGTACCACAGTTTGTTAATCCATTTATTTGATGAGCATCTAGGTTGTTTCCAGGTTCTTGCTATTATTTCCCCTTTGCACAGAAAGACTTGCTGCCATATGAAGTACATATAGAAGAACATGGAAGGCATTATGCTATCACAAAAGAGTTAACTCTTCTTCAATACCTCAACTAGTCAATCTCATATATGCAGAATGGTGTTTGCCCATGGTTGAGGAGTGAGAAATGGGGAGCTGCAGATCACTAAGCAGTGTTTCAATTATACACAATGAGTAATCTGCTATACTAAAACAGGCTGCAGATAGCTAACAATACTTTGCTGGAAACACAGAACTTTGCTAAAGAAGTAGATTTCAGTTTACATGTTCTTACATATGAAAAGCAAACACACAAACACACATATATGCCTCCAAACAATAAAATTTATAGGAGGAGATAGTTTCTATGGAGAAGAAGGTACGATAACAATATTTCTAAAACTTCCACTTCTAAAATCTATCAAAGAAGAAATAATTTCAAAGTCAATTTATGGTTCATTGTTACCCTGTTCTATGTCAGAGAAAAGCAGAACAAATAAAAACTACAGAACAATAAAACATTGATATGAAAATGTGTTCCAAAACACAGTAAAAGCATTATACACATAGAGTGACATTTATTTCTATAATAGAAGGATATATCAAGATTTAAAAGCCAGTCAATATAATACATTTAATGAGGAAAATGAGGAACAAAAATCACATGAATATCTTAATTGATACTCAAAGAGAACTTAATAAATGTGAATCTCATGGTTAAAATATTACCAAAAGTAGAACAATAAAAAGTACTTTAACATAATAAAGTTTTTAAGATTTTCAAATTATACTCAATGATGACTAAGAAGAGCAAATGGCAAAGATAACAACTCCTGCAATATCATACTGAAAGTTTTATCTAAACTAGATAGTTTAAAAAAATTAAAAGGCATGCAAATTGGAAAATAAGCACTGTTGAAAGATAATATAACCATGGCTTCTCTTCCAGTGGACCTGAGTTCAGTTCTGATCAAGTGCTGGTAGCTCTACTTCCAAAGGAATGGATGTTTCTTCTGTACCCAGTGGCTACCATGAGCACACTTTGTGTACATGCACACACACACACACACACACACACACGCACACACACTAAATATTTTAATTGAGGAAATTAGAAACCTCACACATTCTTCAAACCTATTACAAAGCTACAATAATTAAAAAAAACTATGCTTCTGGTGTTAAATACATAGAACAATGGAATAGAAGAAACAACCTATTTTAATATTGGCAAATAGCCTTTGACTAGGGTGTCAAGTCACCTCAACTGAAAATTGCTATGCTGAAGAATTTTTTATATTATGAACAACAATAACAAACACACAAAATGAAATTTTGACAAATTATGAATGAAAACTATAAAATTTTTCCCAATAAATTTTATATTATAGTTTATGATCTCAAAAATCCAATACCAAAAGCAGAGATAACACAAAAATTAGACGAGTAGAGTTACATCAAACCCAAATCTCTTTTTTCATCAAGGAACATAATCAGTATCAGAAAGACAACACCCAGATGGTAGAAAATGTTTGCCAGTAACATATCTAATAAGGCTTTAATATCCAGAACACCTAAATATACTCCTAGATTTCAACAACAGAAAATAAAATAACCCAGGCCTGTAATCTCAGTCTTCAAGTGGTTATGACAGGTCGATCAAGAATCAAGAATATCCCTGACTCCATAAAATGAGTTGGAGGCAAGACTGTATATATGAAACTTGCATTAAACAATAACAACACAACAACAAAAATAAACAAATAAATGGAAAATTACTAGAATAATATTGCTCTAAAAATATATACAAATAGCAGACAGGTGTACAAAAGAAGTTCAACATCAGTTTTTATTAAGAAAATTCAAACAAAAATCATGACGAGAACTGAGATTAGAATTTATTGTCTACCTATCAAAGGCAAGGCCCTGGATTTGATTATCCTGTAGAGCCAAAGGAAAACAAACCACAATGAGTTATCATCATGTACCTCTTAGACTAGCTAATATCAAAAAACATAAAGCAGTATGTGCAGTTCAAGTAGAGAAATTATTATCCAAATACCCTTTTGAAACATAGCAACTGTGTTAAAAAATTAAAGGTACGTTCCAAATTTCCTACTACTATATATACATCCATAAGAACTGAAAAGGTTGTCTCCATGAGGTATATTCCACCCATTTCCATAGCAGCATTATTTGTAATAGCCAAGAAGTGGAAGCAAGCCCAATGTTTATGAATGGATGAACAGAATATGATACCTGTCTATAATATGGTATTATTTTTATTACTTAAAAATAAAGAATTTCATAAGGCCTAGTTCAGTGCCATGCAGCCTCTCCAGCTGTCATTTTAGAGTTAGTGAGCTCCCAATAGCTCATGTCAGTTGTGTCTGTGGGTTTCCTCATCAAGATGTTGATCCCTTTGCTCATGTAATTTCTCCTCCCTCTCATCAACTGAACAATTGAACTCATCAACTGAATTGTGGATCTCTGCATCTGTTTCCAACATTTCCTGGATGAAGCTTCTGTAATGATAATTAGGGTGGTCATTGATTTGATTATAGGGTAAACCAGGTTAAGCATGCTATCCACTATTGCTTGGAGTCTTAGCTGGGGTCACCTTTGTGGGTTCTTGTGTAATTTGCTAGCACTAGGTTTCTCTCTAACCTCACAAAGGCTTCTTCTACTAAGATATCTATTTTGTTGTTCTCCACCTCAACGGAATGGTATGGGCATTTTGTGAGGTCTCTGACAGTGGGATCTGTGTCTGAACTGCATCTTGGAGCTCACTCCTACAGACAAATGCCTTGCTCAGCCTTGATAGAGTGGGGACAGGCTTGTTCCTACCTCAACTTGATATGTCAGACTGCATTTACTCTCTCGGTGTCATTACCCTGTCTGAGGTCTAAATGGGATGATGGGGTGGAAGAAAGGTGGAAGATGACCAGGAAAAGGAGAGGAAGAGGGAACAGTGGGGGGTATGTTAAAAAAGAAAAAAAAAACTTTTAAATTAAAAAATAAATAAGTTAATTTAATAAAACAGAATGGTGGTTAGCAGATAAGTAGAGGAGGGGAAAAAGGTTTCCTTAATGAGGACAGAACTTCAGATATGCATGATGAATTTCTTTCCATCTCACATCAACATAAACATGTTCCACACAACCGAAACATAGTTAATCATGATTAATGTATTAAATTTTGGCTTTTTATTTTAATACAATAAAATGCATGAATTCAAAATTAGATAAGTTTATCACATCTGTAGGCCAAGTTTTTTTATATAGAGAGTAACAGATGCATAAGAATTGAGAGTAATAATATTTTTATTTTAAATTAATCTCAATAATATGTTTTATTAAAAAACCTTTTAGTTTGTCAGATATGAGTGAAGAGTACCTAGCAATTTACTATTCTATAATCTATAACTTATATTACAAATGTAAAATAATTACACAATCATTTTTAATTTTTCAGTGTCTATAATGTATATTCATTACACTTTTATAAATAAAAAAGTAAGAAAATGGTTTCAAACTAAGATCTGTCTAGGACTCAATACTTAAAGAAACTACTATTAGAAACTAAAGGTGTTAGATACCTTGACTTAAATGATTGGAGCTCCTACAAAAGTGGCTTCAGATAAGGAATATTGACTATAACTTTGACTTACATGGTTAATTATGAGCTAAAGAAACTGTTTTATGGACATTATCTATTTTCAAACAAATTTCTTCTCAAGGTAAAGTTAAAATAAGGGTGCTATTTTTATCATTGACATTTATTTATGATTAGAAAATTTATTTATGTTCAGTAAATACCTGGCTGTTTTTCTTATGTTCTCCAATATTTAAATCTAGATCCCTTACCATTGTTGACCTGATTGAAAATCCACACAGCATAGCCTTGTTGAGTAATACGATGACATATAAACAACCTCAAGAGTTGGTATTGAATGACATTCAGAGAGGTGAGCAGATCCCAGCATCTGGACCACCTGTGCAGGGAGTCCTGGTCAATCCCTAGGGTCTGATCTCTGATCTCAGACTCTCCCTACCAGACAGGTGCTAGGCTTTAGCTGGGAGGGGCTCTTCCAGCAACCCCTAAAAGAAGGGACTATGCACAACTGGGCCTTGCTTCCAGGAAGAATAGCATCATCAGAGAAAGACTGAGGCTTTTGGAATTCAGTATTCTGTCCACAGCAGAGTCAGAGGTGAGCAAATTCACACACCAGAACCACCTATTTGGAGAGTTCCTCTCCACGACTGAGGTCAAACCCTAGGGTCTGATCTCAGACTCTTCCTAGCAGACAGACGCTAGGCTTTAGCTATGAGGGGCTCCTCTAGCAATTCCAAAAAGAAAGGAACTTGCATGGCCAGTCCACGCTTCTATAGTGAACTATTTCATCAGAGAAGGACTGAGGCTTTGAAATTCAGACCCCTGTCCAGTGGAGACAGGAGACATACAAGCCTGCTTATAGCAAATGATGAGGAGTTGACTAATCATGAAACACTGAAGCCATGGACAGACATCAATGCAAAAATATATATAACAATATAAAAAACAACAAGGCAACACCTGATGTTCGTGGTTCTACAACTGCAAGACCAGAACAGAACAATGAAGAGGAAACAGAAGGAAACAACACCAAAAACACCTTTAAGAAGATTATAAAAGCCTTCAAACAGGATATAAAAAATTCCCTTAAAGAAATAGAAGAAAATATAAACAATAAATTGGAAGAGATGATCAAATCCTTGAAAAAAACCAAGAACAGGTAAATCAAAAAATAAAAGAAATATTCTAGGAACTAAAAATTAAAATAGAAGCAATAAAAGAGGCACTAAAAGAGGCAAAGATGGAAACAGAAAATCTGAAGAAAAGACCTGGAATTACAGATTAAACCATAACCAACAAAATCCAAAAGATGGAAGAGAGAATCTTTGGAATGGAAGACTCAGTAGCAGAAATAGATATATCAGTCAAAGAAAACACACAGACACACACACACACACACACACACACACACACACACACACAAAATAAAAAAAAATGAAAAAAAGCTATAATAAAAAATGATCGGGAAATTTACAACACCATGAAAAGACCTAACTTGAGAATAATAGGAATAGAAGAAGGAGGAGAAAACCACTTCAAAGGCACAGATAATGTACCCAATAAAATCATAGAACAAAACTTTCCCAACTTAAAGAAGGAAATGCCTATGAAGATACAAGAAGCTTACAGAACACCGAATAGATTTGACCCCTTGGAAAAAGTCTTGCCACATAATAATCAAGCCACAAAACATACAGAACAAAAAAAAAATTTAAGAGTTGTAAAAAAAAAAAGGTCCAACTTATAAAGACAGATGCATCAGAATAACACCTGAATATTCAATGGAAACAATGGAGCAAGAAGGGATTTGTCAGAAGTTATACAGACACTGAAAGAGCATGGCTGCCAAACCAGAATACTATACTCTGCAAAATTATCAATCACCATAGATGGAGTAAACAAGATATTTTGGGACAAAGTCAGACTGAAACAATATCTATCAACCAATTCAGCACTACAGAAAGCATTAGAGGGAAAACTCCAACCTAAGGATCCCAGATACACCATGAAACCAGCAACAATCAAGAAACCCACAGAATAAAAGCACAGAGAAAGGAAATCCATACAAGCTACCACCAAAAATAACAGGAAATATCCATCAGGTGCCACTAATATCCCTTAATATCAATGGACTCAAAGCACCTATAATATGACACACACTAACAAGATGGATACAAAAACAGAAGCCATCCTTCTATTGCATACAAGAAACACACCTCAACCACAAAGACAGACACAGGCTCAGAGTAAAGGGTTGAGAAAAGATTTTTCAATGACATGGCCCTGAAAAACAGGGCTGGTGTTGCCATCCTAATATCTAACGAAGAAGACTTTAAACTAAAATTAGTTAAAAGAAACCAAATGGACATTAATTATTCATCACAGGAAAAATTAGTCAAGATGAGATTTCAATCCTGAATATTTATGAAACCTAATATAAGGGCACCTATCTATGCAAAAGAAACACTACTAAAGCTCAAATCCTACATCAATTCACACACCCTAATAGTAGAAGACTTCAATACTCCACTTTCACCCTTAGATAGGTCAACTAGACAGAGGCTCAACAGAGAAATAAGGAATCTAACAGAGGGTATGATATAAATGGATTTAATAGATATTTACAGAAGCTTCCACCCAAATGCAAAGAAATATACATATTTATCTGCACCACATGGAACTTTCTCTAAAATTGACCACATAATTGGTCATAAAGCAAATATCAATAGATACAAATAAAATGGAAATAATCCCTTGCATCATATTGGACCACTGGTGCCTAAAGTTAGTGTTCAACAACATAAAAAAATCACAGAAAGTTTACCAACTCATGGAAACTAAACATCACTAATCTGAACCACCTCTGGGTCAAGGAAGAAATTAATAAATATATCAAAGTCTTAAGTGAATTTAAGAAAATTAACCCACAATGTATTCAAACTTGTGGGACACACTGAAAACAACCTTAAGAGGAAATTCATAGCACTAGATGCCTATATGAAAAACCTAGAGAAATCCTATACTAGAGAACTAATAGCACAGCTAAAAGCCTAAGAACAATTAGAAGCAAACTCACCTTATGAAAATGGCAGGAAATAATCAAACTTAGAGCTGAAATCAATAAAATTAAAACAAAAAAAAACAATTCAAAGAATCAGTGAATCAAGGAGTTGACTCTTTGAGAAACTCAACAAGATAGATAAACCCTTATCCAAACTAACCAAAAAGCAGAGAGAGTGTATCCAAATCAACAAAATCAGAAATGAGAAGGACAACATAAATACAGATCCCTAGAAAATCCAGAGAATTATCAGGTTATACTTTGAAAATATATATTCCACAACAATGGAAAACCTAGATGAAATGGACAGTTTTTGGAGAGGTGCCATTTACCAAAATTAAATGAAGATCAGATTAAAGACCATAACAGTCTTATAACACCAAAGGAAATTGAAGCTGTCATTAAAAGCCTCCCAAGTAAAAAAAGTTCAGGTCCAGATGGTTTTAGTGCAGAATTCTACCAGGCACTCAAAGAAGAATTATTACCATTACTGTTTCAAACTATTTCACACAGTAGAAACTGAAATAATATTGCCAAATTCTTTTTATGAGGCCACAATTACCCTATTAACCAAGCCGTTCAAAGATGCAACAAAGAAAAAGAATTGCAGATCAATTTCCCTCAGGAATTGATGCTAGAATTCTTAACAAAATTTTTGAAAAATGTATACAACAATATATAAAAAATATCATTCACTATGATAAAGTAGGCTTTATCCCAGAAACGCAGAAATGGTTTAACATACAAAAAACTATAAATGTCATCCATCATATAAACAAACTGAAGGGGAAAAAAAAACATGATCATATCCTTAGATGCTGAAAAAGCCTTGGACAGAATCCAACACTCCTTTATAATAAAGATCCTGGAGAGATCAGAAATAAAGTGAAAATATGTAAATACAATAAAGGTGATTTACAAGAAGCTGATAGCCAACATCAAACTTAATGTAGAAATACTCAAAGCAATCCCATTAATAACAGGAACCAAACAAGGATGTCCTCTCTCTCCTTATCTACTCAATATAGTTCTTAAAGTTTTATCTAAAACAATAATACAAAAAAAGGAGATTCAGGGGATACAAAATGGAAATGAAGAAGAGAAACTGTCTCTATTTGAAGATAATGAGATTCTATACATTAGTGACCCACAAAATTCTACCAGGGAACTTTTATAGGTGATAAGCACCATCAGCAATGTAGCATGATACAAGATTAACTCAAAGAAATCAGTAGCCCTCCTATACACTAAAGATAAAAGGGCTGAAAAAGAAATAAGAGAAACATCACCCTTTATAACAGCAACAAACATCATTAAATACCTTGGAGTAATGATAACCAAAGAAGTAACAGATCTATTTGACAAAAACTTTAAATAACTGAAGAAAGAAATATAAAAGGATGATCAGAAAATGATAAGATCTCCCATGTTCCTGCATAGGTAGGATTAACTTAGTAAAAATGGCAATTCTACCAAAAGAAATCTACAGATTCAACACACTTCCCATCTAAATCCCAACACAATTTTTTATAGACCTTGAAAGAACAATACTGAATTTCATTCGAAATAACAGGAAAGCCATGATTGCCAAAACAATTTTGCTCAAGAAATGAACCTCAGGAGGCATCACCATCCCTGACTTCAAGTTATACTATAGAGCTACAATAATAAAATAAGATTGGTACTGGCATAAAAATAGATTTGTGGACCAATGGAATCAAATTGACAATATGAACATTAATCCAAAAGCCTATGAGCACCTGATCTTTGACAAAGAGGCCCAAAATATTCCATGGAAAAAAGATAGTATTTTAACACATGGTGCTATCATAGCTGAATGCTAGTGTGTAGAAAAATGCAAATAGATCCAAGCCTATCACTCTGCACAAAAACTCAAATCCTAGTGGATCAAAGAACTGAACATAAACCCAGCCACACTTGAACCTGAGAGAAAAGAATTGACACAGGTGACCACTTGCTAAATATAACACCAGTGGCACAGACAATTTGAACAACTATCAATAAGTGGGACCTCCTGAAACTGAGAAGCTTCTGTAAAGCCAAGGACACATTTTTTAAGACAAAATGATAGCCACAGAATGGGAAAAGATTTTCACCAACCCTAAAAGTAATAGAGAACTTATCTCTAAAATATATAGAGAACTCAAAAAACTAGAGCCCAAAACCTTGAATAACCCAATCAAAAAATGGAGTTCAGTACTAAAAAGGGAATTCTCAGCAGAAGAATTACAAATGGCCAACAGACACTTGAAAATGTGCTCAACATCTTTAGCTATCAGAGAAATCCAAATCAAAACAACTTTGAGAAGCCACCTTACACCTGTCAGATTGGCTAAGATGAGAGACACAGATGACAGCCTTTGCTGGAGAGGTTGCAGAGCATGAGGAATACTCCTCCATTGTTGGTGGTAGTGTTAGCTTGTTCAGCCACTCTGGATGCAGTATGGCGGTATCTCAGAAAACTGGGAATTCATGTCCCCAAGGATCCAGCAATACTACTACTGGGCAAAAAGCAAAGCATGTACAGGCTGGAAACCACAAACACTGAACAGTTGTGGTCTGAAACACTCTGTACTGGCACCTTGGATCCTATTCCCTCCAGAGGAATACCTAACCCAGTCTTGATGTTGGGATGAGAAAAGCGAATCGGCCTCGAGTGGATGTTTAACTAAGCCACCTTAGGACCTTGGTACCTCTTGCCTTTGTTCAGGAGGAGATAAAGTGATGTGGAGAAGAGAGAGTGACTGGGAGGGGCAGGAGGGGGAAGGGAGCTTGAACAAGGATATACACAGATAAAAAATATGACTTTCTTCATAATAAATAAAAATAGAAAAGAAAAAAACAAAAGGCTATAATTTACGCAAATGAATACTTTTAATAGACATGTATTCCCAACAGGAATAAATTCTAGCTACAAACTTTAAATGTAATTATGTGTCACGTGCAACCTTGCCAGCAAGGAAAGCACAACACTCAGGATCTTCTTTCAGCAGTTTATTCGGAAACTTTACAATTGTTCTCTCTTTGTTGTTCTGCCCAGGAAAACCCTGTTCAATGACTAAATACTCTCATGGCATCCAATCACAATAAGCCACGTGGGCACAGCTCATAGGTCCACATACACAACAGCAAACCACGCCCCAGGCTCAAGTCAAATAAGGAGTTGTTTAACAAAAGAGAGCACTTACCCACGGGGGGGGGGGTGTGGATGCCGGAAATCAGCACCATCTTTAAGGTGCAGCAGCAGGCAGCTCTCTACAGCTCCCCTTTATTTAATTAGATGGCTCAGTGGTTAAGAGTACCCTCTGCTCTTCCAGAGGACCCGGGTTCAATTCCCAGCACCCACATCGCAGTTAACAACTGTCTGTAGTTCCAGTTCCAGGCAAACACCAAGGCAAATAAATAAATAAAGTTTAAAAAAAAATCAAGCAAAAGCAACAGGCAAGAGCAGAGGCTTACTCCCCATTGTGCAAGAGGACTTGTGCTATCCCTAATCCAGATGTCATCCACTCAGACAGGGACAGACCTGTCTGGCACACATTTTTATGAGGACAGGATAATGGGTGCCAACCTGTATGCAATTAGGCATGCTCTTCATGAAGCCTTACCTACACAAAACCATGTGCAATGCTTAGCCTCGCAACCTGTGCCAAACATTACTCTTTCAAGGCAGCAAGCCAAACATGTGGGGGCTGTCCCGCCTCAATGGTGGTGAAGGCTTGAACAATCATGGCCATGCTCCTACACTGTGTGAGCCTCATTTTGCAGATGCACCACAGGCAATTCAGAAATATCAGAACCATCAATCCAGCTAGAGTAAACATTCCCACCCATTCCTTCAGATGATTGAGGGCCGTGGACATCCATCTCATCAGTCCTTCAGCAACTCCAGGGTCCACCCGAGTTGAATTCACAGCAACTATTGCAATTCTCAACTTCTCCATGGTCACTTCAAATTCACCTCCGAATTTCCTATAAAATAACTTGACAAAACTTTAGACAAATTTGCAGCATAGGAAAATTTTTCATACTGAATAGAAGTCACACATCGGGCCTGATACTTCCATTCGCATTCCAACTGAGCTATCTGCCAGAGGACATCAACCTCCTCTTGCTCCAGGTCAATCCTTTGGTGGACCAATATTAGCTTGCCTTAAAGCTGGGCAGAAATGCCTCTTTGAATGTCTAAGGCATGGGCTACATAGGCAGACAAATTTTTAATTTTTTGAGCTGTCTGGACAGTGTGACTCATAGCAATGGCCACTGTGAGCAGTTGGTAACGATTTGTAAGCATAGGGAAACTTTCAAAGTAAAATTCCTACTTTCTTCCAAGCTAGCTATTTCAGAATCATAAGGAACATAAGGTAATTCTACCTCCCTATTGGTGGTAAACAACCGTGGAAAAAGAGCATCATGTCGTATGGGCAGAGGTTTCAGGAACACCGACAGTAGCCCCCACTTCAGCTCCGTCTTCCCCTGTTGACATCACAGGAGCATCATCAGGGCTATCACCAGCATCCTCTGTGGCCTTGTCAGCATCATACTTGTCATTTTGGACCTTCCTGGTTAGTCGTTCTGGTACCCACACTGGATCTTGCCGGTCCTGAGGAAAGACACAAACAGAAACTCTTGCCCAAGAAAGCATTGTATCAGGACCATGCCAGTGGCCCGTGAAAATATCCTTCCATTTCACCATGCCTCTGTGGCTAGGGGTGAGAGGCAGATGTCTGTCTGCTGTGGAGCAGCCATCAACATCCAAATTTAAAAAAATTAAGGGTAAACAGAGCTATAGATAGTCTTTCTTTGGGGGTGCGGCCGTGGCCTATTCCCCCTTTTTGTTTTTGTAAGCATTCCTTCAGCATGCAATGAGCACGTTCCACTATGCCTTGTCCTTGTGGATTGTAAGGCAATCCATGAGTTACTTGTACATCCATTTGTCTGCAGAATGCAGTAGACTGTGTTCCAGTATAAGCATGACCATTGTCAGTTTTTACTTGCAGAGGCTTACCCCAAGCTGCCCAGGCCTCTAGGCAGTGTGTAATGACATTGTGTCCTTTCTCTCCTGACATGGCAGTGGCATGCAAGATACCAGAGCATGTATCTACAGAAACATGTACATACTTTAAAGAGCCAAATTCAGAAATTTGAGTAACATCCATTTGCCATACTTTTAACAGCAAGATCCCTCTGGGATTAACACCTAGGGAAGGTGGGTAGTGATACACCACACATTGAGTGCAATCCAAAACTATTTGACGTGCCTCAGCTCTGGATATCTGAAACTTTTGTTGTAAGGTCTTAGCATTCACATGATATAGCTGGTGAAATTCTCAATCTTTGACTACAGGAGAGGTAAAGAATATCCAGTCCTGTCTAGTGTACATATCCACCTTGGCATTGCCTTTGTCGAGTGGACCAGGAAGGCCAGTATGAGCATGGACATGTTGAGGAAAAAAAATCTCTCCTTTCATTGTAAAATCAAGTCTTGCAAGTGGTTAAATAGGACAGTGACCATACTGGATGATTTGATTGGTCCTGCCACTTCAAGCACCTTTAAAGCATTAACCACATAGGCTGAGTCAGATATCAAGTTAAAGGCAAAATGGCATTCTTAACCACTGAGCCATCTCTCCAGCCCCAAAATGGCATTCTTTAAACACCTCACATACTATTTAAAGTTCCACTACCTGAGGAGTACCAGGAGTAAATTGATGTTGAACTGGTTGTTTGCCTTGCACCATATAGGCACCTACTCCTGTTTCCGAGCCATCAGTGAATACACTGACAGCTCCAGCCATGTGGTGGTGACCTTGGGAAAAATTATGGGGTGCTCCTTAAAAAATGTCATAAGAAGATGTTGTGGGTAATGATTATCTATTTTTCCAGCAAAGGTACAGTGAAGAATTGCCCAATCATCAACAACAGCACACAGGGTGTTAACTTGTGCTGCTGTGTATGGTACAATTATTACAGCTGGTGTATGCCCAAAGTACTGAATGGATTGTTGGATGCCATTCTGAGCTAAATCAGCTACTGCTGTAGGGTAATGTTCTATACTTTTACTAGGTGATACCTTTGGGTGTATCCACAACAGTGGGCCTGATTGCCATAGTACCCCTGTGGGTTGTCTGAATGTAGGTAAAAGGCATAGGGCAAAATCTTTTCCTTCCTCAATCCTGTTTAGGTAGGCATCCTGCAACCCCTGTTCAACTACCTGCAGTGCCTTTCTGGCTTCCACTGTCATCACTTGTGGGAAGTCTAAAGCTGACTCTCCTTTCAGAATGACATAAAGGAGTTTCAATTCATAATTTGCAATCGTAAGATATCCTCTAATCGAATTAATATCTCCCAGCAGCCCTTCCTCCGAGTCTGTAGACTCAGGAGTTTCTATATCAGCAAGGTCAGAGTACAACTCTCCCCCTTCACTCTGTCCTTCTTCACTGACTGCCCTCTCTGATCTCTCTTCCCAACAACTCCAAGGCGGCCTGGCCACCCTCCACTGCCTCACTGCAGCGCCCATCCCCAAGACAGCCTCTTATCAGCTTCAGGTGGCCTTGGCAAATGGAACCACACCTGCCTAGAACCAATCCACAGGTTTTGATCTTCTGTGGAGACAAAAGCAGAAACTCTTTTCCCAAGTAACGTATTCTTATAAACAGATTTCAAAGTCAGGATATCTTTAAAGTATATGCATTTGTTTAACTTAGCAGCCTTAGCAATCAGTTGTCTCTCTGTAGTTAGCTCATTAAAAGTTAAGAAATTACAAGAAAATGCAATAACCAGAATCCAGACTCTCTGTTTATCTGCCATCTTTATGCGGCTTTTTTTATCTTTATTTCCTTCCCCGTTTAGAGGTTTTGAGAGTGTAAATCTGTTTTATTGAGAATTCCTAATCATTTTCTAATGCAAAGAGCTTTTTAAAGGTTGTACCACTTTAATTGCTTACTCCGCCCCTCTTGGTTGCTTTTTAATATGGTGTAGGAACCCATGAATCTCTCCCACTGCTAGCAAGCAGAGCGGACTCAGAAAAACCTTAATGAAGCAGCTCCTTAAGAGCCAAAAAAAAAAAAAAGGTGAGAAGATGAAGCGCCCATTCTTTTATAACCTTTCTTTCTTAGCTTAAAAATCCTTTTGGAGCCTTTACCAAACAGCCCCAGCTTTGTTTCACTTTACTTTCACTTTCATTCCACGTGTCTGTGGAGTTCATAAGTTCAGCTCACTTGTCAGTGGCTTTCTCCCTGCTTTACTGCAGATCCCACCTTATTTGGGATTTACCGGTTGACCCCCCGACTGCAGAAAGTTCTGATGTCTGAAGCTCAAAGGAGTTGCTCCCCATGTGGGCCACCACTTGTCATGTGCAACCTTGCCAGCAAGAAAAGCGCAACACCCAGGATCTTCTTTCAGCAGTTTATTCGGGATATTTACAATTGTTCTCTCTTTGTTCTTCTGCCCTGGAAAACCCTGCTCAATGACTAAATACTCTCATGGCATCCAATCCCAATAAGCCATGTGGGCACAGCTCATAGGTTCACATACACAACAGCAAACCATGCCCCAGGCTCAAGCCAAATAAGGGGTTGTTTATCAAAAGAGAGTACTCACCCATGGTGGGTGGAGGCCGGAAATCAGCACCATCTTTAAGGTGCAGCAGCAGGCAGCTCTGTACAATCATGAACAGGTCTGTAAAGTAAAAGAAACAACTCATTGAAAAAAGACATTCATTATCTAATATACACTATGTGAGAAATAAGTATTAGCACAGCCACTGGGAAGAACACACTGTACAGTAAACTGCAGTTCAAATGGCCCTTACAATGGCTTAAAAGTCACTACCCATAGCAACATTTTTTCTCATCTGTAGTACTTGTAATAAATAAGAAAGTCAAGATAAGTAATGTATGTTGCACTGAACATAAGTCCATATAACCCAAACTTTAAATTCTATGTCTTTAGGTTTCTTGTTTATTTAATTAGTTGTTAAAATGCTATAGTTTTTTCCATATCTGAAATTTGATGACTACCTTTATTCTTTGATTCTAAGCAAACAAATACAATTATTAAGATATGTTTCTGTTTTATAACTATTTCTAATTTTTTAACCAAATATTGGGTTCTTCAGAAAACCCTGAAACCTTCAGCATGTAATTCATTTTAGTTTCTGTTGATTAACAAGAATGAGAGAACTCTATACCCAGTTTTAGCAAGTTCTATGTTTTATTTCATGTTGAGTTCATATGCAGTAAAAAAAAAAAGTTCCAGATATTTAAAAGTATTGTTAAATGATACATTTACTTCTCAGAGTGTGGTAATTGCAGTGGATGGTTATTTTTTAAGTGCTAATATTAAGAGTACCATCATTACTTGATCTGATTGATTCATATTGTTTAAGGACTTAGAATCAATTGAGATACACCTCTGCCTTGCCTTCTAAGAAAGACTAACTAAGAGGCAGATCTTCTAACAGCTCTGGCAGCAAGAATTATTTCCCAGCATTAGTCCAGACACAGGAAATCTGAGGAAAAACAAAAACACACAAACTTCTGCTTTTCACTTGCCTGTCTTTTCTCACTGATGTGGTATTCGTTTACTCTCTTGCTGCCATACATGCTTCCTTCTGCTATCCTTCATTGACATTAGGATCCACGTTCTTTGGCCTTCCAACATGGGCCAAAGATCATCATCATCCAATAAATCCACAGGGAAAAACTTCAGTGCCAGATTGGGACATCTGAGCCAACCAACCTCTTGGACTGAGTTTTTAACCTATCATCAGAATGTTCTCACTACTCATTCCAAATCATAAAATCCAATCTAATAAAGTCTCTTTGTAATATATATTTACTTTTCCTACTAGGAATACAATTCTATATGTGTGTGTGTGTGTGTGTATGTGTGTGTGTGTGTGTGTGTGTGTGTGTGTGTGAGAGAGAGAGAGAGAGAGAGAGAGAGAGAAAGAGAAACTAAGTCAAGTTTAATACTTAAAATGTACTTTGTTCCCACATATTATTTTAATAATTTACATGACTTCTCATAATTATGAATGATAGTTACTTGTGTTTCATTTTTCGGATTGATTAATTTGTCATTTTCTAACTTTTCCAAAACAGAATGTCTCATTTTTATTAAGATTTTCTGTATAGTTTGCTTTGTGAAAAGATTTATTTATTGAGACAATATTTAATTTATACATGTTTTTCAATTTTACACTGCTTTAGACACCCCAGAGTCCTTTTCTTACTTGTTTTCTTTAAAATTATGATAAACTAACTTGAGAAATACTCATTGGTACAATATACTTGCTTTTGATGATAAGGATTCATTATGAATTAAGATGTAAAAAAAAGCATATTTATAATTTCATACTTAGTTATTATTTCTGTATAACATACTAGAATATATAAACATTCTTAATATGCAAACATAACAGCACTGTAAGTTATATACTATACATATGTATACATGATATATAGAGGCAATTTTAAAAATCATAATTGAGCTAAAGAGGTGAACATTAACAACTTAATGAGTACCTAAATGCAAGCAAAGTTATTCAAACCCTTTTAAAACTTATTTCTAGCTAATTTTTTGAGTTATTTTTCTAAAAAATATTTTTTAAAAAATTAGATTTTATATTATTTTTATACACTTTAAATTAAAATATAGATACATTCCTTTCATCCATTCTGTCCCTCCCAAATTCCTTCCCTTCAAATCCTTCCATGTGTCACCGTCAAATTGCTAACTTCTTTTTATTTGGTTATTGTTGTTATATTCATATATATTTAAATACATTTACAAATTTGTAAATTTAACTTCCTGTGGCTGTTTTTGTTGTTGTGTATGTATATAGATTCAGCATCAGTACTGACCCCTCTGTATTGGATAACCAATTAGAGGGGACATTCCTGGAAAATGTTAATTTCTTTCTCAGTAGTCATCTGTTTTCTGTTGTACTTTGTCTAGGAGTTGGACCACATGACATTTTTTACCTTCTGCCTTATAATGTCTATTTATATTTCTATAGTTTCTGTCTTGTTTATGCAGTAATTTCTATGAGAAAGTGTCTCTAGCAGCTTCCTGTTATTCTGGCTCTAATAATCTCTGTTTTGTCAAGCAAGGGGATACATGCCTTGAATTAGTATTTTAAGTTCACATTTCTCTGATGATGGATAATGTTGAACTGTAGTTTTCAACATTTATGGGTCATTTGATAGGCCATTCTTTGTGATGTTCTCTGAGCCAGAGATGCAAGAGTTGTGATGTACACATATAAACTGGGGTTGCTTGTCCCATGATCTTTGAATTGTTTCCAGTTGTGGTTTTCTGTGATGGTTTCCTTTTGATATAAAGAAAAGCTTACTTTATGAGGGGTGGTAGCTACAATTATTTGTGGGTATAAGGATAAGTTTTAAAATGTAGTAAGGAATTATGGTGGTCTAGCAAAGTGGTGATAGTAGTTTTTCTTATGAGGTATATAACAATAGGAGGCCCAGGAGACAAGCCAGGTTTCTAGTTTCAGACATGATTTTCCTCCTAGAGTGGTCCTTAAGCCCAATGAGACAACAATTGGTTCCAACTAATATGTGAGTGCTTCTTATTGTTCTTTTAGGGATATCTTTCCTTGATAGTAATTCATTGCAGTTCATAGGAGTTGCAACTGGGTAGGTCAGTTTGTATTCTTCCCTTGATAATGTACATAGTACTTTCTCCAACCATGGAGGCTAAACAAAAGGAAAGAGGATTTCAGGTTATTTATAGCTTGAGTAATTCAAGTCCAGTGTCCTTAGCATGTGATGTCTTCAGTAAAAGGGACTTATTTTCAGCCACTGATAAGCCATCAAGGGTTATAGCCTATTTTGCTTTTGGAAGCATTTTGACTATCCTGACCACACCTCCACCCATTCTAAAGGTTTCCTGTTCCTTGTACTATGGTTTTTAATTATTTACAGTTATTGTGGAAAGCATTGTCAGCCCAAGTCACATGGCATATCTGAGAATGAACAATTATATATATACACCATATATATATGGTGTATAATTTCAGGAAATATGATATTAAAATATTTTTAAAGCTTTATCAAACATTGGTGTTATTTATAAAACTTCACTCTCTTCTGTATGTATTTCTGCCTGAGTCACTAGGAATTTAAAAATGTAGATCAAGAAACAAATAGATCAAAAAGGATAGAGGTAGGAGTCAAAATAGGAAAAAACAAAGGCAGATTTCTTTGTTACAGAAATAAACTATATGTATCATTGAATATTTAGATGAACAACCCAAGTTTAAAAAAACAAGTCCATTTTCCTTGATTTGTTAAACAGTTCAGGCAGAAGTAAGTTATTTAGATTATTATCCAATTATTTTATCATCTATTCATATTCCCCACCTCATTCTGATACAACAAACTCAAAGGATGGTAGAACAGATAGAAGGAGCTATTTCTAGAAATCAGCTACCTGTAGCCTACCATCTTGTCTTCAGAATCTTCCCTCTAGCACTATTCTATGACTTTGAAACAGCAAATCTCAAAAGTCAAATTACAACACTGATTTCAGAGCAAAGATATAATTATGTTTTGTTTTTGCAAACCTATCCTTGGAAAAATAGCTTGCGTGCTTGGAAATGAGCAAGTCCAAAAGAAGTTGTTAGGAGAACAAACGCATTTACTAAAAAGCTATTCACTAACTAATGTAGAAGGGGGAGTCAATACAGGCATGCATTTGTGTAACACACAATACCCATTCTTTAAAAAGTTCACTCTTAAAATCTCAAACAATTATCCAAATACTGGCGTTCATACATTTTACCACTGGCCTCTGGCAAGAGGTATTCATTCTGACATGTGGTAGTGCAGAGAAAAATGTGTTCCCATGACACCAGTGTTGATTGTAACTGTTTGATGATTGTTACAAGTCCATCTCCATGTTCTTTCACAAATGCGTATGATGCTGCCAGCTCTGTGGCTCTGCTGTTCAGTCTACTGGGTTGGTGTTTATATGCTCCTCCATCTGACTGTGCTGCTGATAAAATCTGTATGAGCCAGTGACTTCTCTGCCAAATAATTGTCAGATTTCTCTGAGAAACCTCCAGGAGATTCATCTAGCATCAACTGACATCTAACACAGTCATGTAACCAGTACCTTTATCAAACTGAAGGGTCACAAATTTCTGACAGCACACTCATATATAACAGATTTCTTTTGACTAGAGAAGTATCTCTTCAAATAGAAATAATCAAGGCATTTTTATTAAATAGGGCAAATCAACAATAAAGAAAGAGAATCAAATAAGAGCAAATGTGAAAAGAGAACATACTCTTGCTATGCCTGAGACCTAGTTATTCTAAAATGAACAATCTCCAGAGCTCTGAAATCAAATGAATGACATGGAAAGAATCTGATGGGTTTTGCTTTCAGAAATTATTGAAATAAAAAAGATTTTCATTTCTATTTCACAAAACTTAATTTAGAGAAAGTACTGTCATTTTATAAAGTATGTTTTTATGTAAACTTGTTCTATGATATATGTGTATGCCTAGGTTTTAGGTATAAGCCTTTTGAAACAAATGTTCTTAAAGTATAAAAGTTGTAACTTTGGCAAAGCAGAACATTTTTAAATGCCACTATGAGAGGAAATCAAATCTCTAGAAAATGAACAAAACCTACACAGATATTAACTATTTTCATTAAATGTTAAATCGGAATGCTCAGAGTACAGTCACCTAAATAAATCCATTAGTGAAACCAGTAGCATCTTGTGTTTATTTCCTGGCTTTAGTGAGCAAATACCATATTTTTGAGTTTTTATTGTTCATCAGCATTCTGTTTTCAAATTTAATCTGCTACTTGGCTCTAAAATCAGCAAAACATTTGTTCCTTTTCTTCTGGATACAGCTGCAATCAATTGGATGAACAAATGGCATGAAAGATGCTATAGGATATCTCTAGCCTATCATCAAATGAAATAGACACTTGGATGATGATAGTTTTTACAGAATAGAAAAAAAATTTCAGAGCCAAAAAAAAGGATACTTACACCAATGGTCTCCAAGTATGCAGGAGAAAAAAATGTATATTTGCCCCCTAATTAAGACTTTTGACAATGCCAGATATTCAAAATTTTGTGTAAGATTATGCCAAGGATATATTCATCCATATATCCACTGGTTAAATCAGTAGGAAAATACTGACATGCAGAGGGTTTGCCTATTAAAAGTGTTCAAAAAATACATATAATTAAGAAGGTAGCTCAGTATCAACACTGAATTATTTTGTTTAAAATTTCACTATGTACAGATCACCATTGACTAAAGCTAGAGTTCAACAACAACACAAACCACAAAAAGCCTACAAGCTATGGAATCTGAAAATCTCACAATTGTAACACTTCTTAATCAAGGAAGAAGTAAGAAAAGAATCAAAGACTTCCTAGAATTCAACTAAATAAATCTACAACATACCCAAACTTATGGGACACAAAGAAAGCAGTGCTATCAGGAAAGTATATAACACTAGGTGCCTCCACAAAAAAAATTTGAATAAATCTCAAAAAAGACACTTAACAGCACAGCTTAAAGCTCTTGAACAAATAGAAGCATACTCACTCAGAAGAAGTAGATGACAAGAAATAATCAAACTCAGGGCTGAAATCAAGGAAAATTGAAACAAAGAGAACAATATAAAGATTCAATGAAACAAAGAGATAGTTCTTTGAAAAAGTCAACAAGATAGAAAAATTCTTATTCAAACTAACCAAAAGGCAGAAAAAGAATATTCAAAATAACAAAATCAGAAATGAAAAAGACAACATAACAACAGATACTGAGGAAATGCAGAGAATCATTAGGCCATACTTCAAAAACCTATATACTAAAAAAAAGAGGAAAACCTAAAAGAAATGGACAGCCAAAATTAAATCAAGACCAGATAAATGATCTAAATATACCTATAATCCCTAAAATAATAGAAACAGTTATTTTTTGAGTACCCAGGACCAGATGGTTTGAGTGCACAGTTCTACCAGAATTTCAAAGTAAAACTAATACAAATAATCCTCAAGTTATTCTACACAATAGAAGCATAATGAACATCACAATTTTTTTTATGATGCTAGAGTCAACTTTATACCCAAACCACACAAAGATGTGACAAGGAAAGAAAATTACAGATTAATTTCTCTCATTAATATTAATGCAAAAATTCTCAATAAAATACTGGCAAACAGAATTAAAAAGATATCAAAAAATTATCTAACATGATCAAGTAGGCTTCATCCCAGAGATGTAGGGATAGTTCAACACATGAAAAATTGTCAATGTAATCCATCATAGAAATAATTTTAAATGTTGAAAAAGGCTTTGACAAAATACAACACTCCTTCATGATAAAGGTCCTGGAGACATCAGGGATACAGGTAAATTACCTAAACATAATAAAGGCAACATACAGTAAGCCAACACCCAGCATCAAACTAAATGGAGAGAAAAAGAAATCCCACCCACAAAAATCAGGAACAAAACAAGGCTCTCCACTTTGCCCCATCTGTTCAATATAATTCTTTACATTTTACCTAGAGAAATAAAACAACAAAAATATATAAAGGAAATACAAATTGGAAAGGAAGACGTCAAACTACCAATTTGCAGATATGATAGTATATGTAATTAAATCCCAAAATTCTACCAGAGAGCTCCTATAAATTATAAACACTTTCAGAAATGTAGCAGGCTCCAAGATTAACTCAAAGAAATCAATAGCCCTCCTATACACAAATGATAAAAGAGCTAAAATAGAAATCAAAGAAACATAACCCTTTACCATGGCTGCAAATAGCATCAAATATCTTGGAGCAACTCTAACTAAAGAAGTAAATGACCTGTATGACAAGAACTTTAAGCCATTGCTGAAAGACACTGAAGAAGATATCAGAAAATGGAAAGATCCCCAATGTTCCTGGATAAGTAAGGTAAACATAGTAAAAATGTCAATCCTAACAAAATCAATCTACAGATTCAAATAATACCCATCAAAATCCCAATACAATCCTTCACAGACATCAAAAGAACAATACTCAATTTCATATGGAAAAACAGAAAACCCAGGATTGCCAAAAAATCCTGTTCAATAATATAACTTCAGGAGGCATTATCATCTCTGACTTCAAGCTATACTATAGAGCTGCAGTAATAAAAAACAGCTTGGTCCTGTCATAAAAACAGACTTGTAGATAAATGGAATTAAATCAAAAAGCCTGACATTAATCCACACACCTCTGACCCCATGATTTTAGAGGAGGACAAAAAAATACAATTGAAGAAAGATAGTATCTTTAAGAAATGATTTTGGCATAACTGGATAGTGGTATGTAGAACAATGCAAATATATTCATATCTATCACCCTGCACAAAGCTCAAGTCCAAGTGGATCAAAGACCTCAACATACACTCTATTACACTGAAGTTGATAGAAAAGAAGGTAGGAAATACCCTTGAACACAATGGCACAGGTGACCACTTTGTAAACATAATACCATTTGCAGAAACTCTGAAAATAACAATTAATAAATGGGACATCCTGAAACTTAGAATCTTCTGTAAGGCAACGGGCATGGTCAATAAGATAAAACCCGAAGGAAAAGGTCTTTGGAAACCCTACATCTGAGAGAAGACTGTTCTCTAAAAATATAGAAAGAACTGAAAAAACTAGAGGCCAAAAAATCAAATAATTCAACTTTAAAAAGAGGTTCAGAGCTAAATAGAGAATTCTCATTAGAATAATTTCAAATGGCTGAAAGACATGTAAATAATTGCTTAACATCCTTATCTATCAAAGAAAGGCAAATCAAAAGATTTCTAAGATACCTTCTTATACATGTCAGACTCAATCCTTTTGTAAGGATAGATGGATTGAGGAGAGTATGGGATGCCCCTATTCTCCTAAGTGGCAACTTCCTGGGGTGAAGGATCATCAGGAAGAGAAGCATTCCCCTCAGACTTTAAGGACGGATAAATAGTTCTGGGTCTTTTTGAGTCAAGTGGGGAAGTAAAGGTTTGATTGCTTCCTGTTCTGCAATTTCTATGGAAATAGATCTACATATAGAATAAGGATGAGAGACTCGTTGGAGAGGTTTTTCTCCCTCTATAATAACCACCTGGATATTTAGGGAACTGTTATATATTCTCAAAATATCATTTACTAAATTCCAATAAGAAAATTCCTGAACAGGGACCTTTTCCAGTCCAAAGGAATTGTAACAATCCTGGAGACAATTACCTACCCTTCTCCATCTTTTTGCATCAATTGACCCCTCCTGTGGAAACCAGGGACAGACATCACCAATAAATTCAAAAAACTTCTTAAGATCCTTTTTCTTAAACCTAGTTCCTTGTGTTTAAGAGCTTCTTTAAGCCCTGATAAGAATAAATCTTGTTTACTAAATGCCTACTCCATGGTGAATCACTTACCTTGCGTCTTCACCTGTGATTCTCTCTCAGAACTGACTCATGGGCTGGGCCAGGATCTTCACTCATGGCGGAATCCATGGTGATCCTATGCGGATTTTAACTCACGACCCAGGGAGAGTCATAGCAATCCAATATCTGAAAGCTGTCCTCTTTTTTAAAATACTGAGTTATCATTTATTGTCATATTTATTAACAGTGTAGGATCACTCTGTTTGAGAAAAAAAATGTCTTAGTTTTTCTTTTCTTTTTTGAGATAGAGTCTCACTATGTAGGAATGGCTAGCCCAGAACTTACTGTCTGCACCATAGCGATCTCAAACTAAGAAATATGAACAAATTTAACATTTTTAAGTAAAATTATTTTTTCCTTTTTCTTTTTTATTATGAATAAAGTCACATTTTCTATCCGTGTATATCCTTATTCAAGGTCTCTTCCCCTCCCACACCCTCTAGTCACGCTCTCTTCTCCACAACTCCCCATCTCCTCTCCAGCATGGACAGGACGTCCCAAGGTCCCAATATTGCTCAGTTCAGCATCCACTCCTGGCAGATCCAGTTTCCTTACCCCAACATCAAGACGGATTCAGGTGTTCCTCTAGAGGTAGTGGGATCCAAGGTGCCACTCCCAGGTGTTTCAGATCCCAAGCTGTTCAGTGTTTGTGGTTTGCAGCTTGGACATGCTTTGCTTTCTGATTTTTTTGTTTAGAGTCCACTAATGAGTGAGTACATCCCCTGCTTATCTTTCTGGGTTTGAGATGCCTTGCTCAGGAGGATATTCTCCAAATGATAACTACCCTCTTAATGGTGAGATGCTTGTCATCATCCCCATGGCTTTGGGCACATTGGGCACCAATTTGCCCTGGCCAGTGGGGTCTTCAGACAAATGCAGAACAGGAACATGAAAAAATGAAGGGAAAGACAAAAGACTTCTGATCATGCTCCAAACTTTATTTTTTCAGCCAACATTTAAACAGAATCTTGGAATGCACATAGCGGTGAGGAAGGGGAGGATTATACAAAAAAGGTGGCAAGCCTTGGGGTGAAGGTAACAGTCAGGGTAGAATTGATATGGAAATCTACTTGTTCTCAGTTGAATGCCTGGAGAATGTCACTTGTGCATCTCAGAGGATCAATGGAAGCCACCTGGATTCATGGCCTAGCTTAAAACAATAGGGCATGTAGTCTTCTGACTGGCTACCTAGGGTGTAACTGCTGGTAAATGGCTAACTGTAGAAGCTAACTTATAAACAGAAAAATGGCTAAGCTAGGCTTTGGCTCCCAACAAATACAAATGATAGCATAAGGTGGAGGGGATGTGGAGCAAGGAAAATACTCCACCATTGCTGATGGGAATACAAACTTGAATAGCTACATTGGAAATCAGTATGGCAGTTCCTCAGAAAACTGGAATCCAGAGCCGAAGGCATAGTTCCAGCGCAACACCGAACAGCTTGGGATCAGAAACACCCTGGACTGACCCTTCAAACCCCAGTCCAACTATAGGAACACCTGACTCACTCTTGAGGGAGGGGGGAAAGAACTGGATTTGGCCAGAAGTGGAGACTGATCTAAGCATTATTGGGTCAGTGGGTCCATAGGACTGTCTGCTCCCTGCCCAGGGAGGGGATGGGCAGTTGCAGAGAAGTAAAATGACCAGATGTGTTGGGAGGGGGAAGAGACCTTGAATAAGGATATATAGGGAAAGCTGAACACAAAGAAAATATATGTGTAGCAATCTTATTTGTATTTCTACCCTTGATAAGCCATGCTTATGATTCTTATCCACTGTATAGTTATTGTTAACTCTTCTGCATTTTAAATTCTTTTTACTGTTTTTTTTTGATAAATACAAAATAAAGAAGAAAAAAAAAAGAAAAGAAAACTGACAATTGATACAGTCTTAGGAATTAATCCTGATAATATTGTAGTAACGTGATAAAAATAAAGCTTGACTGAGTTGACATTTAAAAAAAAAAAAAGAAAACTGGAATCCATCTATCCATTGATCCAGCAATACCTTTATCGTGCATATACCTAAGGGATGGGCATACTTACCCACAAGGGCATCAGCTCAATTATATTCAGAGCAGCATTATTCATAAAAACCAGAACCTGGAAACAACCTAGATGCCCCTCAACTGAAGAATACATTTTTAAAATGTGGTACATTTATACAATGGAATACTACTCAGCAGTAAAATAAGTGGCATTCTGAAATTTGCAGGCAAATGGATGGATTTGGAGAATATCACTTTGAGAGAGGTAAAACAGGTCCAGAAAGATAGACATGATATGTACTCACATAGGTGAATTTTATACATAAAGCAAAGAATATCCAGGCTGCAAACCACAACCTCCAAACAGCTAGCTAACAGGAAGAATTTAAGAGAGACACCCAAGGATCCCCCTGGGAAGAGGAAATAGAATAATAAAAATTGAGTGTAAATGGCTATCATCAAATCCAATATTTTACTTAACCTCACTGGCCAAATCAATGAAGTAGAAAAATTAATTTTGAGAGTAAATTTTATATAACAGAAATGTTGGAAAGTGAGAAGACAAGACACTAAACAAGAAAATCAGAAACAATTTCATGTTGTAGTTTCTTTTCCTCATGCTTTGATAAAAGTAATTTAATGAATTAAGAATTTATTTTCATATATATTTCAAGGTTATACTGAGGTGAACTCACAGCAGTGGGAGTTTGAGGAAGAAAGCCATAACTCACACCAATTTACAAGTGGTAAGAGCATGCACAAAAGGAATATAAAATGACCGATAATTGTTGAAAATATATTTCAACATTATCTATCATCAGGGGCATCTGAGCTTAAAACAAAAACTTAAGACATAAGAAATCCACTTGCTTGGCAAAACTGAGGACTCTATTTCTGTAGAACCTTTATTCACTGATGATTGAATTATAAATACCAGTTTAGAGTCTAGACTAGTGTTATCTATTAATATTAAATGCATGCATAACTTAAGAACAATCAATAACACTCATGTACTCAACAAATGTAAGAGAAAAGAGTAGCATTAACTGAATAGCTAAGGATTGAAAACTATACAAATATCCATAAACTATACAAATATCCATAAACCATAAAATTTTAAATCTGTGGTATATTCATCTAGTTGAGTGCTATTTAGCAAAGGACATGAACTAACTAAATTATTTGTAACAACATAGGTGAATCCCATAAATATAGTATTTTGAAAAAAATTAGGGACATAAAAGTTCACACACTATGATAGCATTAAGAGAAAACTTAATATAGACAAATCAGTTATAAAATTTTAAGAACATATATACTAATATTAAATCTATAAAGAAGAGACAGGAAAAGATTTTCAGAAAACAATTGCTTCTAAAATAGGAGACATTTATAATCAGAATGGAGCATATAGGAATCTTCTCAGAGGTTGGCATTTTATTTCCTGACCCTGTGGGTAGTCATACTGAGTTAACATTAAAATTATTAGCCTACCTGTGCATGTATGTCTGTCATGTTTTAATAAGTTACTTAATATCATACTTCAAAAAATGTTTAATGCAGACATAAAAAGAACTTCATGAAGATCCAGCAATAGATGAAGAATAGCTACCATAAATGATTGCTGAGAGAGAAATAATTCTCCAAAGGCAAGTTCCTTAGTAGGTGATCCAATAACCAGTAGTCAGCCTTAAACTCATGTATATAAGCAACGCACAACACTAAATGGAATCAGTAAGGTGAGTGAGCAAATGAGTGTGTGTGTGTGTGTGTGTGTGTGTGTGTGTGTGTACAATTTGTGTGACAATACAAAGAAGAGCCTATAAATTTGAGACAAAATGAGAGAACAAAGTAGAAGTTAAAGAGAACCGAGGGGTCAAAACTATGTAAATGTAGTACTCAAGAAATTCTCAAAAAAGAAAATCATTACAGTAAATTTTAAAAAGCAATACAGTAAGTGGGAAAATATAAAGATTATAAAATGAATTAATTTAGAATCATTCTAATATTAATCAAATAGTGTTATAAAAATACATAGATTACTAAGGCAGTATGTCAAACTACTGTAACAAAAATTACTATATAACTAATTAAAATACTCAGGATGTGGTCACAATGATGATAAAGAGTGATAGCAAAAACATTTATAAAAAATTACAGTAGAATTATTTAACAAAATAAATGCTAAACTGCCGGAAAAGGTCCTGCAGAGCTGAGCAGCCAAGATTTGTGACTTCACCGAGGACCAGACCTCAGAATTCAAGGAGGCTTTCCAACTGTTTGACTGGACAGGTGATGGCAAAATCCTGTACAGCTAATGTGGAGATGTGATGAGGGCCTTGGGCCAGAACCCTACCAACGCTGAGGTGCTCAAGGTCCTGGGGAACCCCAAGAGTAATAAGATGAACGTCAAGGTCCTGGACTTTGAGCACTTCCTGCCCATGCTGCAGAACGTGGCCAAGAACAAGAACCAGGGTACTTATGAGGAGTACGTTGAAGGCCTTCCCGTTTTTGACAAGGAAGGGAACGGCACCGTCATGGGCGCTGAGATCCGCCATGTCCTTGTCACACTGGGAGAGAAGATGACGGACGAAGAAGTGGAGATGCTGATGGCAGGGCATGAGGACAGCAATGGCTGTATTACCTATGAAGAGCTTGTCCAGATGGTGCTGAATTCCTGAGGATATTTCCAGATCCCAAGCTGTGCCTTGCCCAGTGAGAGATTTCTCTGTGGCCCCCTCCTAGGCTCCCCTATTACAGCACTTTGCCCATCTGTTCTCTTCTAGATTTTCTCTTCGCCCCCCAAAAAAAACCAAAAACCAAAAACCAAACAAACAAAAAACAAAATAAATGCTAAAATTTCTGTTACTGTCTCTGATGCAAGGATATTTAACAAAGAAAGGAGTGCCACCCTAAATCTGTATGAGACCATTCTATGGGTGGTCAGGTGTGAATAAAAAAGGAAAAATCTAGCTGAGTAGCAGAATTTATCTTTGTTATCTAACAGATTCTCTGTATCACCAGATCTTCCTCACCATTAAACTATGAAGCAAAGTATATGATATTTTAAGTTGATTTTGTCAGGTTTTTTATCTCAGCAAAAAGAAAAGTAACTAATAGATCTAATATTAATCTAATGTTACCAACTAAGTAGACTTTTTTATGTGTATTCTCTATGGAAGTAGTTGTCTTTTTTAAAATTTTATTTTTAAGGAATACAGTCTCATTTTCATTCATGTATCCCTTTGTTCAAACTCCCTTCCTCCTCTTGACCCCTCCTAATCACTATCTCTTCTCTCCATCCCTTCATCTGCTGCACAGAAAAGGCAAGAGGCCCCAAGGGGGATTAGTTCAACATCCACTCCAGGCACATCTGTTTTCCTCATCCCAACAGCAAGACTGGGTTATTTATTCCTCTGGAGGGATTGGGTTCCAAGAAGCCAGTCCAAGGTGCTTCAGATCCCAAGCTGTTCAGTGATTGTGGTTTGCAGCTGAGGTGTTCTGGGCTTTTTTAATTTCTTTAATGAGTGAGAATATCCCTGCTTATCTTTCAGGTTTTATGACACCTCACTCAAGAAGATATTGTCCAAATCCATCCATTTGCCTGCAAATTTTAGGATATCATTTTTTTCTTCCTGTTGAGTGGTATCTCATTTTGTAAATGTACCACAGTTTGTTAATCCATTCTTCAGTTGAGGGGGCATTGAAGTTTTTCCAGATTCTTGCTATTACAAATAATGGTGCTAAGAACATAGTTGAGCTAATGCTTTTGGGGTGATAATGTGAATCTTTAGAGAACATGCCCAAAAGTAGTATTACTGGATCCTTGGGGAGATTGATTCCCAGTTTTCTGAGAAACCACAATACTGCATTCCAGAGTGGCTGAACAAGTTTACTTTCCCACTAACAACGGAGGTGTGTTTCCCTAGCTCCGCATTCTCTCCATCATTGGCTATCATCTATGTTTTTGATCTTAGCCATTCTGACAGGTGTAAGGTGGTACCTCAAAGTTGTTTTGATTTGCATTTCTCTGATAGCTAAAGATGCTGAGCACTTTTTCAAGTGACTTTCAGCCATTTGAAATTCTGTTGAGATTTTGCTTTTTAGTTCTGAAACCCATTTTTTAACTGAGTTATTTAGGGCTTTGGGCTCTAGTTTCTTGAGTTCTCTACATATTTTAGAGACCACTCCTATGTCACTTGTAGGGGTGATGTAAATCTTTTCCCATTCTGTAGGCTGTCATTTTTGTCTTATTGACTGTGTCCCAGGTTTTGCAACAGCTTCTCAGTTTCAGGAGGTACCATTTATTGATTGTTGTTGTTAGTGTCTGTGCTATTGGTGTTATATTTAGGAAGTGGTCACCTGTGCCAATGCATTGGAGAGTATTTTCCACTTTTTTTTCATTCATGTTCAGTGTGGGTGGGCTTATGTTGATATTTTGATCCACTTGGATTTGAGTTTTGTGCAGGGTGATAGGTTTGGATTTATTTGCATTTTTCTCCATACTACCATCCAATTATGCCAGCACCATTTGTTGAAGATACTGTATTTTTTTCCATTGAATATTTTGGGCCTCTTGTCAAAGATCAGGTGTTCATAGGTGTGTGGGTTAATGTCAGGGTCTTCAATTTGATTCCATTAATCCACAAGTCTGTTTTGACGCCAGTATCAGTTTTTATTACTGTAGCTCTATAGTATAACTTGAAGTCAGAGATGGTGATACCTCCTGAGGTTCTTTTGTTGAGCAAAATTGTTTTGACAATCCTTGCTTTCCTATTATTCCAAATGAAACTTAGTATTGTTCTTTCTTTTTTTTAAAGGAAAAGTATATCTTTATTGTTTTAAAAAACTTCAAACAAAAATATATAGTATATTGCAGAAGTAAAATTTCAATTACTTGAATGAAAGATCATTTTCTACATATCCCAGGAGTTTCTTTATATACAGCTTCTTTAATTGCAGACGTGGAAACTCTTCTGAGAGCCACAATTGGAACATCATTCCCCCCACCCCAACTCAGAAGGGTGAGGGCCACAGTCACACACTCCCTCTGAAAAAGCAAACAAAGCAACATCAACAGCAACAACAAAAACCTTGGCCCACACTGATCAATTTTAGGAAGTCCTGAAGTCACATGATATAGCTCCTTCTTCATCTGGAATATTAGCAACAGAAAAGACAACAACATTGAGTCACTTACCATGCTATGTGATGTGGCATTATTCAGTAATATTCACAAAGAAGATCTTTATAACAAAACCATGTCACAGGGAGGGATTTGTTGCACATCTCATCAAAGTTTCTCATTTGTCAAATATATGCCCCAAAGTTCTACCTAATCATATGAAAAGATTTCTGCAGTGGGAGGAGAACATTGATTCGAACCAAGACAGACACTTCTCTGCAAGTTACTGTCAGAGACTGCCTATCTATGTACAGCCTTGAGCCTCAAGTAGCCAAAAGAGATTTTCAGGCTTTCTCAAGAGGGAGCAGAACTGTAACCCTAAGTCACCTCCAGCAGCCCCAGGCTCCCATTCTCTGCACTTCTAAACTTGGGCCTGCTGGATACAAAGACAGGAAAAACTTAATGATTCCATCATTTACTACTATTGTTGTTATACAATCACTGTTGTTGTTATTACACAAGTACGTATTATCCCAGAATGGCCACAGGGCAGGGCCCACAAAGGCCCTTGGTCTACATTGTAATAAGAATACACACCCAGCAATAATAACAATCTTGTCCTCCAGCAGGCAGCAGACAGAGCATTTTACAGCAATGACACAAGGTGTTCTCTTATCACTGGTATCAGATAAGGAAGCCAAAGCCCCATGAGAGGAGACCACTTGCCCACTGAGATGCTTGCTGCCAGTCCTGAGGTGGCCCACCCACTCGTGCTCTCTGGCATTCATCTTGTCAGGTAATGACTGGTCACAAGGATCAAAGCTCAACACTGTGAGTATTGTTCTTTCACAGTCTGTAAAAAAATTGTGTTGAGATTTTGATGGAATTGTATTGAATTTGTAGATTGCTTTTGGTAAGTTTGTTACTTTTGCTAAGTTGATCCTCCCTATTCAGGAACATGGGAGATCATTCCCTTTTCTGATATCCTCTTAAATTTCTTTCTACAGTGACTTAAAATTTTTGTCAAAAAGATCTGTTACTTTTTTGGTTATAGTTACTCCAACTTATTTAATGCTATTGCAGCTATTAGAAAGGGTGATGTTTCCTTTATTTCTTTTTCAGCCCTTTTATCTTTAGTGTATAGAAGGGCTACTGATTTCTTTGAGTTAATCTTATATCCTGCTACACTGATGAAAGTGTTTATTAGCTGTAAAAGTTCCCTGATAGAATTTTGTGGCTCATTTATGTATACAATTATATCATCTGCAAATAGAGATAGTTTCACATCTTCTTTTCCAATATTTACCCCTTAATCTATTTTTGTTCTCATTGCTTTAGCTAAAACTTTGAGAATTATATTGAATAGATAAGTAAAGAAGGGACATCTTTGTCTAGCCCCTGATTTTAGTGGGATTGCTTGAATATTTCTCCATTTAGTTTGATGTTGGCTTTGGCTTCTTATAAATTGTCGTTATTATATTTAGATATTTGCCCCAAATTCCTGATCTCTTCAGGAGTTTTATCATAAAGGAGTATTGGATTTTGTCAAAAGCTTTTTCAAGTATGTAAGGATATGATCATGTGGGTTTTTTTCAGTTTGTTTATATAATAGACGACATTTACAGTTTTTCATATGTGGGACCATCCCTGCATTTCTGGGATGAAGCCTATTTCATTGCTGTGGATGATTTTTCTTTTTTTGGTATGTTGTATTCAGTTTGCCAGAATTTTGTTCAGAAGTTTTCCATCAATATTCATGAGAGGAATTAGTCTGTAATTCTCTTTGTTGTGTCTTTTTGTGGCTTGGGAATTAGGTTTATTGTGGCCTCATAAAAAGAGTTTGGCACTATTCCTTCAATTTCTACTGTATGGAACAGTTTGGGGAGTTTTAGTATTAGTTCTTCTTTGAATGTCTGGTACAATTCTGCACTGAAACCATCTGGACCTGGTCCTATTTTTTTTTCTTTAACTTGGAAGGCTTTTAATGACAGCTTCAATTTCCTTTAGGGTTATAGGTCTGTTTAGGTCTTTAATCTGATCATCACTTATTTTTGGTAAATGGTACCAGACCAGAAAGCTGTCTATTTCTTCTAGGTTTTCTTTTTTGGTGGAGTATGGATTTTCAAAGTATGACCTAATAATTCTCTGCATTTCCTGGGGGTCTGTTGTTATGTCCCCCTTTTAATTTCTAATTTTGTTAATTTGGATATTCTTTCTTTGCTTTTTGGTTAGTTTGCATAAGGGTTTATCCGTCTTGTTTACTTTCTCAAAGAACCAACTCTTTGATTAATTGGTTCTTTGTATTGTTTTTATTTCATTTGCATTGATTTCAGCACTATGTTTGATTATTTCCTGCCATTTATTCTTTCTAGTGAGTTTGCTTCTTATTGTTCTAGGGCTTTTAGCTATGCTGATAGTTCTCCTGTGTGGGTTTTCTCTAGGTTTTTCATATAGGCATCTAGTGCTATGATTCTTTCTTTTAAGTGTGTTTTCATTGTATCCCATATGTTTGGGTATATTGTGGATTAATTTTCATTAAAGTGTAAGAAGTCTCTGATTTCTTTAAGTTTTTCTTGATCTAGTTGAGTAATGTTTAATTTTCTTGAGTTGGTAGGCTTTCTGTTATTTTTGATGTTTTTGAACTCTAACTTTAGACCATGGTGTTCTGATATGATACAATGGATTATTTCCATTTTTTGCATCTGTTGATATATGCTTTATCACCAATTATGTGATAAGTTTCATGTGGTGCTGAGAAATATGTATATTCCTTTGTGTTTGGGTGGAAGCTACCATAAATATCTATTAAGTCCATTTGCATCATAACTTCTGTTAGACCCCCTTATTTTTCTGTTGAGTATTTGGTTGACCTATCCAAGGGTGAAAGAGGAGTATTGAAATCTCCCACTAAAGTCTGTGATATTTGATGTGAGATTTAAGCTTTAGTAGTGTTCCTTTTACATATGTAGGTGCCATTATAATAGGGGCATAAATATTCAGGATTGAGATCTCATCTTCATTAGATTTTCCTAAGATGAATAAGTAATATCTGTCCTGGTCTTCTTTGATTGATTTTAGTTTGAAATCTACTTTGTTTTCAGTTAGGATAGTAACACCAGCTTTATCTTGGGGCCATTTGAAGGTAAAATCTTTTTCCAACCCTTTACTTGGAGCTGGTGTCTGTCTTTGAGGCTGAGGTACATTTCTTGTATGCAGCAGAATTATTGCTTCTGTTTTGTATCTATCGTGTTAGGGTGTGTCATTTTATAGGTGAATTGAGTCCATAGATATTAAGGGATATTAATGACTACTGATTGATATTTTCTGTTGGTTTTTGGTGTTAGCTTTATGTATTTCCTTTGTTTGTGCTTTCCCTCATGAGATTATCAGTTGTTTGTGGTTTCATGGGTGTATCTTGGAACCTTAGGTGGGAGTTTTCCCTCTAATGCTTTCTGAAGGGCTGGATTTGTGGATAGTTGTTATTTAAGTGTGATTTTGTTGTGAAATATCTTGTTTGCTTCATCTGTAGTGATTGACAGTTTTGCTGGGTATAGTAGTCTCAGTTGGCAGCCATGTTCTTTTAGTGTCTGTATAACTTCTGATCAGGACTTTCTTGCTTTCATTGTTTCTATTGAAAAGTCTTGTGTTATTCTGATGGATCTGCCTTTATAGGTAAGTTGTCCCTTTTCTTTTGCAGCTGTTATTCTCTTTCTTTGTTCTATATGCTTTGTGGCTTGATTATTATGTGGTGAGCAGACATTTTGGGGGCATCTAATATATTTGGTTTTCTGGAAGCTTCTTATAACTTTATAGGTGTTTCCTTCTTCAATTTGGAAAAGTTTTTCTTCTATGATTTTGTTGAATACATTATCTGTGCCTTTGAGCTGGTATTCTTCTCCTTCTTCTTTTCCTATTATTCTCATGTTTGGTCTTTACTCGGTGTGTCAAATTTACTTAATGTTTTGTGTTATGGCTTTTTGGTTTAGTGTTTTCTTTGACTGATATATCTATTTGACTCCAGAGATTCTTTCTTCCATCTCTTGGATTCTGTTGGTTATGCCTGTATTTGTAGTTCCAGATCATTTCTTCAGATTTTCTATTTCCACCTTTGCCTTACTTTGTGCCTTTATTACTTCTATTTCAATTTTTAGTTCATGAAATGTTTTTTTTTTTCATTTGTTGGTTTTCCTTTTCCTGGTTTTCTTTGTTGTTTTTCAAGGATTTGTTCATCTTTTCCAATTGTTTGTTTGTATTTTTTCTATTTCTTTAATGGGATTTTTAAACTCCTCTTTTAAGGCTTCTTTACTTTTCATAAAGCAGTTTTTGATGTTTCCTACTGTTTCTTCTTTATTGCTCTGTTCAGGTGTTGTTGTAAACCACTAGTTTCTTCTGATGTTGCTTTGTTGTTTTTTTATATTGTTATATGTATTATTGTACTGCCATCTGCCCATTGCTTCAATGGTTCACTCTTAGTCAGCTTCTAGTTTGTTGTGGCTAAAGGGGGGTTGTGTGTCTTTTGTGTGCTCTGGACATGATGTCTGCACGATCTCTAACTCCATTCTTTACTTGAGTCTGTGAATTGAAGCTTTCTCTCTATGATGATGCAGCTAGCCGTGGATCTGGTGCCCAGCTGTGGGAGGTCCCTCCTGCTATGTGTCTATATGGATTGCTTGGGAATGACCCTCCCAGCTTTAGCGTAGGGTCTAACTGCTGCAGAGCTTCAAGTCAGATCCATGGCTATGTCCCCTGTCCTGGAGAGGAATTCTCTGGGTAGCCTAGGAACTGGAATCTACTTACCTCTGCTATGGACAAGGTCTGTGGTTCGAAGCTGCCCTTGGAAGTAGTTTTCAATGCAGTTATATATTATAAAGAAACCTTTTAAAAGTCTATTGTGTTTAAACTAAATATCTCCAAAAACAATGTTCAGATTTATTCTAATTACACTGAGTATTAAGAATAGGGTTTTAGTGTCTATTTTAAAACACTTTATGAATGATTTTGACATGTAAACCAACCTGTACATTTTTCTCATGGTTTCTAATATGTAAATTGAATGATCAGTTGAATAGGAATGCTTGTTCCTCAAATGCAAATAGAATTTAATCTTTGTAAGTTTGAATATTACCAACTATAGCTTCATAAAAAGAACTTTATACTTCAACATACAAATAAGAAAATCCAATATGTATATAAAAGATGAGCCAATAATGCCACCAGTGACCTCAGAGGCTCAGGGCCAGAGACCTCAGGAGGAAAAAAATATCCTTTGTGTCCCAGGCTCCAGAGGCACCCTGACTGTGAAGACACAACCACCATGTGCGAGTTGTACTGCAAGCAGGACACCCTGACACTGCAGGGGAAGCACATCCAGCCATCATGCAAAGTGTTCTTTGCTGAGGATACCATCAAAATAATGCGAGCCCAGGGGCAGTACATGTTCGATGAGAAAGGCAAAAGGTATTTGGACTGCATCAATAACGTAGCTCATGTGGGACACTGTCACCCAGAAGTGTTCAAAGCCGCGGCGAAACAGATGGAGATACTAAATACAAATTCTCGCTTTCTCCATGACAACATCGTGGAGCATGCCAAGCGCCTTACTGCTACCCTGCCACAGAAGCTCTCCGTTTGCTACTTTACAAATTCAGGATCTGAAGCCAATGACTTAGCCTTACACCAGGCACGGCAATTCCGAGGCCACCAGGATGTGATCACTCTTGACCATGCTTACCATGGTCACCTGTCACCATTAATGGGGATCAGTCCCTATAAGTTTCAGAAAGGCAAAGATGTCAAGAAGGAATTTGTACATGTGGCACCAGCTCCAGATACTTACAGAGGGAAATACAGAGAGGACCATGAAGATGCAGCCACTGCATATGCAGATGAAGTGAAGAAAATCATTGAAGATGCTCACAGCAGCAGAAGGAAGATTGCTCCCTTTATTGCTGAATCCATGCAGAGTTGTGGTGGACAAATTATTCCTCCAGCAGGTTACTTCCAGAAAGTGGCTGAACATGTGCACAGAGCAGCGGATGTGCTCATTGCTGATGAAGTTCAAGTAGGCTTTGGCAAAGCTGGGAGGCATTTCTTGAGCTTTCAAATGCATGGTGAAGACTTCCTTCCAGACTTCGTCATCATAGGAAAACCTATGTGCAATGGTCACCTGATGTCCTGTGTGGTGACAACCAAAGAAATTGCAGAAGCCTTCAGCAGCTATGGCATAGAGTATTTCAATACATTTGGAGGAAATCCAGTGTCTTGTGTGGTTGGGTTGGCTGTGCTGGATGTAATTGAGAATGTAAACCTTCAAGAAAATGCTGTCAAAGTGGGGAAATACCTCACAGAGCTTCTGGATGAACAGAAGGCTAAGCACCCTTTGATAGGGGATATCAGGTGTGTTGGCCTCTTTATTGGCATTGATTTGGTGAAGGACTTGAAAAAAAGGATGCCCACAACAGCCGAAGCCCACTACATCATCTACAAGAAAAAGGAGTGCTTCTCAGTGCCGATGGCCCTCACAGGAATGTGCTCAAAATAAAACCACCCATGTGCTTCATAGAAGAAAATGCAAAGCTCATGGTGAGCCACTTTGATGGCATTTTAATAGTTTTAGAAGTCACAGAAACCAAGAGTGGCCATGTGATCTCTGAGAATATGGTTTGCAGAACAAAGGTACTTAAAGAAGTCTACATGGAATTGTCCAACCATAGCACCACCGAGTCCAGAGAAAATCACAGCAGAAATAGAAATGGTGAATGCTCAGATCAGCACAAGCTGCTCATCAAAAGACTCAAGACATGAGAGATGAGTGAACAGCAGACAAATATCCATGGCTAGACAGAGCCAGTGGACGCATCTCATCTCTTAGTTATCCTGTAAATTAGAATTTTCAGTCTGCATAATTTGTACATTAAAAGATAGATTAGTAATACCAATAAGCAAAGTGATAAATTCTGTCAACATTATTAAATTAAAAAAAAGATGAGCTAATTTGTTCATTACCACATATGAGTTAGGTAGTATTATGAAAACTTATTTTCCAAACCTCAGCCAAATGCTTTTCATTATATTAAAATCTTAAAACCAATAGCAGGATTCCAGTAATAATTATCACAAATTACTTTTTAATTTATTACTAACATTTACATGTTATGCCACTTACTGTACATATGAAATGTTTCTGCATTTGGTTATAGTAATCTGTAAATTATCTTAACTCAGATATCTATTATATATTTTATACAATTTCCTGAGACTTCTTAAAAACAATTACCATAAAATATTTCTAAATTTACTATAGTAGATCAGACACAGTATAAATTATAATTATCTCAAGTGTTTCAATATTTAATTCAGATTTGGTAAAAAAAAGTTAAAGAATATTTAAGAAACATCCATATTTTATACTTTAAACTTTTCCTTCACACTGAATACAAGAGAAAAATTTGAACAGGTTATTTTTATTTCTTTATTTACTATTTCTAATTGTTCCTAGACTCCTTTAATTATGTTCTATTCCCTTTCCAAAACATTCATTAATGATAGTAATGAGGTATTTTTGCTCTAACCATTCTTTAACTGAAGAAGATGATAATATAGTAATGTTTATTTATTGAAGAAGATGATAATATAGTAATGTTTATTTATTTATTTTTCACTTTTAAATAGATTCTTCATGGTGTCATTATGTGCAATAAACTTGTTTACCTTCTGCTTTATGATAATTGATAAATTTGTCTTACCTCTACTTTGCCTAGAAAGTAACAGCAGAATGGAATGTATAGGTCATCATTCCCAATTTTGCTTGATTACTAACAAATTACTTAATCATCTGTGCAATCCACAAATAAGAACAAATCATTTGTTTTTCCTTTATAGTAAAGAAAATTACTCAAATAAATCTTTATTTCATGATAAGAAAAAAATATAGAAATAAGATTTTTATTTTAAAGAATTAAATTTTTTTAAATTTATCCAGGTGTTAGGAAATTAAGAAAAATACATTATGTATTTTAAAAGACTAGATTGAAATATTTGAATAAGATATTCGTTCTAGAATTAACTTAGCTTTCCATTCATTAAGCAGCATATGATTCATGAATTTAAAACTCAAATAAATTGATTTTATGTTAAGAACAAGCAATAATAGAAAGTTGATTAATATATGCAAATGAGTAATCAACTGAGTGCGCAAGGTACTATGCTAAGTACTATGAGGATCACATAACCACTTGCCTCTATTAGAATACATTAATGGAAGAATATAAATGTATAAAGAGTACTGATAAGGAACTTTTATTTATATTCATCTCCCTTTATGTTTAGATCACTGGTTCTCAAATATGGCCAGTTTTGACACTTAAAAATATTTGACAATGTCATTAAAATTTTTTTTTGCAATGTGATATTGATCTTTTTTTCCTTCTTTATTTTGTATTTAACAAAAAAAACTGTTACATAAATTTAAAATGAGGAAAAATTAACAACTATAAAGAGGATAAGAATCATAATCATGGCTTATCAACAGTGGTAATGCAAATAAGATTGCTACACATATATTTACTTTGTGTTCAGCTTTCCCTCTGAAATTTTTTTCCCATCCCTGTATATTCTTATTAAAGGTCCCTTCCCCCTCCCAACACATCTGGTCATTTTTGTTCTTTACAACTCCCCATGCCCTCTGTAGGCAGGGAGCAGACAGTCCTATGGTCCCACTGACCCAATAATGCTTGGATCAGTCTCCACTCCTGGCCAAATCCAGTTTTGTCCCCCCTCCCTCAAGAGTGAGTCTGGTGTTCCTATAGTTGGAGTGGGGTCCGAAGGGTCAGTCCAGGGTGCTTCTGATCCCAAGCTGTTCAGTGGTTGTGCATGTTTGGCTTTTTTTCTTGTTTGTTTGTTTAGAGACCACTAGTGAGTGAGTACATCCCCTGCTTATCTCTCTGAGATTGTGATACCTCGCTCAGGAGGATATTCTCCAAATCCATCCATTTGCCTGCAAATTTGAGGATATCATTTTTTCTTACTGCTGAGTAGTATTCCATTGTGTAGATGTACCACAGTTTGCTAATCCATTCTTCAGTTGAGTGACATCCAGATTGTTTCCAGGTTCTTGCTATTACAAATAATGCTGCTATGAACATACTTGAGCTAATACCTTTGGAGTGTGAATGTGCCTCTTTAGGGTATACACCCAGAAGTGGTATTGCTGGGTCCTTGGAGAGATTGATAATCAATTTTCTGAGAAACCTCCATATTGCATTCCAAAGTGGCTGAACAAGCTTACACTCTCACCAACAATGGAGGAGTGTTTCCCTTGCTCTGCATCCTCTCCAACATAGGCTGTCATCTATGCCTTTTATCTTAGCCAATCTAACAGGTGTTAGGTGGTATCTCAAAGTTGTTTTGATTTGCATTTCTCTGATGGCTAAAGATGAAGAGCACTTTTTCAGGTGCCTTTCAGCCATTTGTAGTTCCTGTGCTGAGAATTCCCTTTTTATATCTGTACCCCATTTTTTTTAATAGGGTTATTCAAGGTATTGGGCTCTAATTTCTTGAGCTCTTTATACACTTTAAAGATCAGTCCTCTATCACTTGTAGGGTTGGTGAAAATCTTTTCCCAATCTGTAGGCTCGTGTTTTGTCTTATTAACAGTGTCGTTGGCTTTGCAGAAGCTTCCCAACTTCAGGAGATCCCACTTATTGATTGTTGGTCTTAGTGCCTGTGCCACTGGTGTTATATTTAGGAAGTGGCGGCCTGTGCCAATTTGTAGAAGTGTATTTCCCACTTTCTCTTCTATCAAGTTCAAAGTGGTTGGGGTTAAGTTGAGGTCTTTGATCCACTTGGATTTGAGTTTTG